>JAPZPB010000098.1:0-99862 GCA_037952635.1 Bryoglossum gracile | reverse complement strand
GGGGGGTAAGCCGCCGCCATCCCGCTTCCTGGAAACCAACGCCCAAAACCAACAACCCCGTCGACGCCTCCCGGCCCAATCCCCCCCCCCCTTCCCCCACTCTCCTCTCTGCTTTGCCTGAATAGAAATCCAGTCCCGAACGGCTTCACTTCCTTGCTGGCTAGGAGCTGGAAAAATGTAGAACCGAGGAGCCGAGAACCTCACTCCTTCACTGGGATTTCCTTCTGTTTAGCCTGTCCTGCCTTCCCCATTGATTCGTCTAAGGCAGTTTTTGAACGAAATATATCTTGAAAGATCGACGATCTGGGATAGATTAGCTTGCGCAACAATCCTGCAGCAGCGAAGCCACATATGGGATTATTCCGAAGGGAGTGGGGGGAAGAAAGCCAGACTGTTACAGAACAGATGATGGATGAGGTGAATCTCCCGCTGCTATTTTTGTGTCTGCTTGTTATTTCGTCAGCACTTTTGGAACTTCGTGAACTTGTCTAGCTTCCGGGGCATCTGCTGCTCTCTTCCTAGAGGCCGTGTCTCAGCCCGTTTCCTCCACAGATCCGAATCCCTGGGACCGCTTTCTACTACAGTGCCCCCTTCCCTATACTTTTGTTACGCAGGCATGCTTGTATACTTTAAACCACCGCAGAGTATCCGAACCTCGTAACCAGGGAACGGCGTAAGTACCTACTGTAGGTAAGTTTCATGTAATTCCTTCTCCTAGCTCAGAGCTTTCCCACGCATTCCACCGGCTCGTCACTTCCGAACTTCTCCATCTGAAATCAAATCAGGGACCTTCATAAATAAAAATATAGCATGGATAGCTGTAACTGTACTCGCCACAAGGTGTCACAAGGTGTCAACGTGGAATTCGATCTCTCCAATGCGACCTGCCAGATGCAGAAGTCGAGATAAGGAAGGGCAGTGAGGCTTGGAGACCTGGAGTACTGTACGTCCGTAGTTCTGGACAGAAGGATCTCGGTCTTGTCTGTCTGTGTAGGTACAGTACAGCGTGAGCATGAGCTGCCACCTAGAGTCTCGCTGTCTCGAAAGGCAACAGTGGCAATACAATCGCTCTCTCGTCTTGCTCGCTATCTCCGGGCTGTCAACAAACGAGATTTTTCGTGCTAATCTTTGGTGCGGTCGGTCGACGCCATGCGCTGTGCAAGATACAAGGCTACATACGGAGCCGGCCAGCTCCAGTACTGTACTGTACTGTACTATATCGATCACTTGCATTGCATCCAGCTATGCATCCCGTTCTGTTATCGACGCTGCCGAGAGGCGGCAACTTGTGGTGATGCAGATCTTCTACATTGGACTCACTTGAGGCTATTGTCCGGGATAGTCTCATTATCAATTCTCACTCTCCTGGTTTTGTTTCAAATTTCTATCATTTTCAGGGTCCAGGAAACGACGTAGATGTACCTGTACTCGTATGACGGCCACTTGAATCTACACTTGGGTACAGTTGGGTTCGCAAGGACATCCATGGATGAGGCACCTGACGGGAGAATTTGGATTTCGAAGCAGAGAGGACATTGAAGATGGAGAAAATGGGATAACACCGGCATGTGGAATGTTTCTTACAACATCTGGATACCTACCTCCATGTTTCGCCAAAGCCAACCGGAGTTGCATTGTGCGGCATGTTGTGGTACCTACTGTAGTCCTGAGGAATTGAAATATATTTTCCGATTAGGTATGCTTGCGAGACTAGAGCATGCCGGTGTCAAGGGGGTTGATTAAACATCCGACTTTGGAAGCGTTCCGAGTGATCAGCTTTGCATTGGGGGGTTTTTCTTTTTTTTCTTTCTTTCTTGCCGGAGCCGCTGCTGCGGTGAAGATGGTTTTAAACAAACTTTATAGTGCCCGTCAAGGTGCGAGAAACGGATCATAACGGTCATAAGGGTCTTAGTGCGGACAACTGTACTATACTGTGTTGCGGATGATCACCTCGCCTGCTGCTAGAGTTTATGCTGCAATACTAGAGAGAGGGGCAAGGGTTCGGCCTTTGAACAATGTTTGAGATACAGTAATATGCACATGCCACCAAGTGCTCACAGCTATCCCGCAAGGCCAAGGCTGTTCAATACTGGGATTGAGAAGCTTTTAGTCCCAGCGGAGGTTCAAAAGAAGCACGGAAAGAATGAAAATCTTGGAATACCCAGCACTTCGTATTAGAGATTAAGGTGGCAAGAGAGTTTCACGGGCTCGGTTTTCCCGTGCTGCAGAGCGGATGTATATAGATGTAAGGTCAAAAGTACTGTACTGTACCTGTCCAGTACTTGTACGGTACATAACCCGTTAACCATGTACTTCATGTAGTTGATACCTTCTCCACGTTGCCTCCCAGTCAGAATCACTACGGGGAGTAACTTCGTGCTTCCGTACCGTAGTCCCGAGATCGATATGAGCTGCTCACTGCTCAGCTGGCCTGGAGACACGGGCTATTGGAGTCTGAGGCGGTCCATCCCAGACAGCAACTGACAGCGGCTTCTAACATCGTATACCGTACTCCCTTTTACCATGAAGGACCTGTCCTGGGTTTGGAATGCCACAAGCACAAGCCCTAGTTCATTGCTTTGCAGGAAGCACCGCTCTACACTGGAAATCGGTGGAGTTGGACGATTCGTCGAGGTTGATGGAGGCTCCGTCGAACCGCAATTAGAGCTCTATCGACTACTCTTTCCTGTTGATTTTGACTCCGATTAATCTTCGGCGGCGCGTGCCTCGAGCCATAGAGAGTCGGAAATTGAAGTTTGTTTTGTGATCCTCACAATATCACAAGTCACCGCGCTTCCCCCTGCTATTGTATTGTCACTCTGCCCGTTTTAGTCGTAGGAAACCCCGCCCAGTCGCCTGTCTCACCCAGGTCCTCTCATCTATGGCCACAAGCCCAGCCAAGTAAGCAAGTAGGGACCATGAATAACTCCAGATTCAAAAATGCGGAATCGTATTTGCAGGCGGCAACAGCGTGAGCCTCGCCTCTCGAATTCTTTATTCAAGATGGATTCCAGAAAATTTGAATCAAGGGGGTTATTATGATTGGACTGACTGGAACGGCGTCCGAGGGAGCAGGGCAAGGAATATCTCGAGCTGTGGCTATCTAGGCTGGTGGCAGGGACGCTTCATCATCCGGAATAACAGCCTCGACAAGTCTCCCAAGGTTCCTTTGTTACAGTACAATCCCGTAGAGCACCTCGCATCTCAGAACTATAATTCCCAGTCCATGCTCCCTCAACTGCGCAGAAGAAGTCCTTGTATCGCCTTGTCCAGCCAGGTTCGGGCTCGGCCTCTCTTGATTTTGGCGATTTCGATTTCGATTCCCGACTTTGATCACGATGTACTGTACCCGAGTGTCTCGTTGACTGTAATTCTGTTTGTAGGTAAGTGACTCGGGAGATGAGGTAACTGAAACCTGTCAACATGTCTGGAACGAGTAACAAACCCGGACGTTATGTCATATTTCCATATACAGCTCTCATCACAACTTCCACAATGCCACATTCATGACAGTAGTCACGGAGAACAGCGGCTAAGTGACTCTCTGCGGAGTAGTACAATACTGTAGATACGGAGCAGAGACTCAGCTCATCAAGGCTCTTGCCGGTCGTTGCCCCTCAATGGCGACACTACTGTATCTCCGTCGGCCCAGGTCACTTACAGTACGAAGTGACTGGCGTCTGCGCCTGCGATCTTGACGCAAGACGGGTCTCCTATTTGGCAGCTGCAGTAGCAGCTGTTAGAAATCATCGCTGGGGCATTCGCTGTGTTGACTTGGGGTTAGCAAGCGAAACGCCTTCGGCATCATTGCCCCTCACCAGTCAGTGACCCCACAGCCACCCAGTGACTTGCGTGACAGCTACGAGTACAGGAGTGACGGACGGCTGGCTGGTCGGCACTGATCAGTTACAGCGCACTTCGAAGCCTTCAAAGTCCTACAATCAATTCATTTGGAAATAAGTGGCCGCGTTTCAAGGCAGGAAGCTCCGGACTGCCTTCGAAGGCGCTCTTCACATCGACAAATTCGTCGTTCTGCAGCAACATACCTTCGTACTGAACACTCTGTTCCAACCCTAGCAAGCCACCAGAAAGCCCACCCCCAAAAAGAGACCACCCTCGCTTGAGATGATGGCGCAAAGAACAGAACAAGCAGGGCAGGGCAGAGGAGAGAATGGGCAAGCCTGTGGGTAGTCGGTGGGCAAGCCTGCAAGCCTCTCAAGATTTCCCCGTTGACCCCCAATCAAGCATTCGGCCTGCGTCTGGTGTCGATTTCTCAAGAGCTAGAGAACAATGATCGCTGAGGACAGGACTGTACTGTGCTCCGGTACGAAAGGGACAGGGGCGGAACGGGATCTGGCTCTGATTGAAAGTGCTGTGGAGTCGTCTCCAAGGCTATTCAGGATACTGTACAATACAGTAAGTAGATGGGGGGTTTCAGTGACAATGGCCACGGCTTGTCAGCGCTGTGCAAAGGCACTGTATATGAATCATATGGATAGCTCTGGATGGCAGCAAAGATGGATGGCGCCAGCCATGATTGGAAGTGCTTGCTTATGACTGCTGCTGTACAGTACAGAGACAACAAGTACAGACAAGGAAAGTAGAGAAAGGGACGGCTACCGAGACGGCCGTGTTAGCTACAGAGTGCACAAGTCATTGTTGTTGTTAGTAATTCCCTCATCCCCTCCAAGCGAAACTATTCCCACTCCTCGTCCCGCTGTCCCTAACATCCAACCATCCCAGACTCCACTCGGCACTGTGCTCTATTCCCGTTATTCTCATCCATCCTCTCAGATCTCCTGGTTCAGACTTCCCGAGATCAACCTGTCGTACTGTACAGTAGCAAAGTGGTATTTGCATCCGAAGTAATGGCCGTACAGTAACCACTGAGCAAACAGCACAACCCCAAGGCCCAGTCGTCAACCAACCCCAAGCTAGGATGGACAGTGGCGCCGGCAATCATATTTCGACGACCTGAGTTCTTGAGTTCATGAGTTCATGAGTTCTGGGTAAATCGTCGAGTGTTGCTGTCCTGCGCCCTGAGTACCCCAGCCAACATCATGTATCTTGCTTGCCCCCATCTCGCTTGACCCCTCCTCATAACCCAGCCCTCCAACCCTCAACCCTCAATCCTCATTCATCCCTCGTCCCTCAACCCTCAGCCAGATTTGATCCACTCCACTGAATACTCTCATCTCGATCCCTGACTTATCCCTCTGCTAATCTGACGACCAACGACTAGCGACTAACGACTAACAACTAACAACTAACGACTAACGACTAACGTCCGACTACTCTGCGCTTGCTGTACCATAAAAATATGACTTATCCGATCGGGTTCGCGGCCGCAGCGACGTTCTTAGACGCTCCATTCTTTCATGGACACTCCCAGGCCTGTTGATGCCATCTGCGTCTCCGGCTCCGTCTGCTCCTGGCCTGCTCTGGTGGCTTGCAACTATATAGACCTCCGATGGACCCTGTCGAGAGCTATTTGCAGTATGACATCTCGGCGACATTGGTGCAAGTACATGAGGGGTTCTCGGTACTGTATACATATCAATTGAGCAGCAGCATAAGGGGAAAACGGTCTTTCGTTGATCTCTTGCCTCCTGGATTCCTACTCCAGTCCTTCCTTTTCCACTAGGAAGCATCACAGTCCGGCTAGTCTCGAGTATTATTCCAACACTTGGTCTGCGAAGGAGAGACATTGTCAAAAAACACATACCGGAGACAACGGCCAGCGTTCGAGTAAGCTCGCATTACTTGTTCTCGAGCTCCCACGTTTTCCACGAACTCACACTCGCACTCGCAAGTCACATCTTCTGTCAAGGACAAGCATTGCATTGCATTGCAGTTACCGGTTGAGGAACTGGATTTTTCACGGCTGGCTCCAGTGGAATTCACTCATTTCTTTGTCTCTTCCGAAAGTCGTCATCTGCAGCATCTTCAACAACAGATCCTCTGGAACATACGCAACCTTGCGGCTGATACCTCCCTACCAGCAAACTTTCCACGAGCTGTCCTAAGCCACTGAGATACTTGGAGATTGTTTTCTGGATCTTCCTCGACGCCTTCCCAAAAAAACGACTTGCGAAAATTTCACCTTTCAGCCTTCTCCCCTCCACCCTGCTCATCGCTTGGTCTCGCACATGAGTTGACCATCGATATAAAAGTCCTTGACCTCGTTCCGGAAAGTCATCACTTGACCAACATCGCCTTCGCAAGCATCTGACAGTGGCAACTTGAGAAGTCAGATCATATCAAAAATCGAAGGTACTACCTCAGTCTCGTCGACTTGGAATAAGCTGGGAATCCAGTCCTTCCAGCAGGAATTTCCAGAAGATGTCGGTCTTCTCATACTTTGACTTTCTGACCATATGGCAATGGTTATTCTCGGTCCTCTGGTAAGAAATTCAATTCCTTACTGTACACCAGAAATTATGTTATCACTGGGCAAAATATTCTAGCCTGGTTTCGCACTCACCCTGAGCAAGAAGGCTGACTTCATCTTTGCAGGCTGCACCGATACGTCCGTTTCATCGGCAACACGATTAGTCATTGGTGCTACAAGTCCATACCAATTCCTGCGAACCCTTCATACAAGGCTGAGAATGTGACTGTTATTATTCCTACTATTCATAATAACTTCAATGAGTTGAGGGAGTCAATACATAGCATTCTCGCTACCCACCCGTTCGAGCTCCTCCTGGTAACCACAGACGACAAGTACCAAAAGCTTGCCAGTTTCGCCAAGTCTCTAGAGGCTTCAAACATTCAGATTTTCTCTGTTCCGATTGCCAACAAGCGAATCCAGGTCTGCGAGGCAATTCCTCATGTCAAGACGTCTATTATTATCATGGCAGACGATGATGTCACGTGGCCCAGTACTATTCTCCCCTGGCTTCTGGCTCCATTCGAGGATGGCAAGATTGGCGGCGTGGGGCCAAAGCAGAGAGTGCGACGAGTTCGTACAGGTGGGCTAAAGGCCGTATGTTATAACTGGTTGGGGGCCGCTTATATCGAGAGACGCAATTTCGAGATCACCGCAACACACGGCATTGATGGTGGAACTTCCTGCATGTCTGGCCGCACTTGTGCATTCCGTTCCGAGATTCTCCAAAGCCCCCTGTTCCTGGATGGATTCAAGACTGAGCGCTGGAAGAGTTTTCAGCTGAATGCTGACGATGACAACTTCGTGACTCGCTGGTTGGTCTCGCATCAATGGCAGACCTGGATCCAGTACAATCGGGAATGCGAGATCGAGACGACTTTGGAGAACAACATCAAATTTCTATACCAATGCACGAGGTGGGCTCGCAGCAACTGGCGAAGTAACTGGACCAGTCTTGTTAAGGAGAGACACGTTTTGACGTAAGTGCAGAATCTGCGTTTGAAAAAATAGAACCTACTAACATCTTGAAAGTCAACAACTTTGGTCAACATATGCCTTGCATATTGCAACATTTACATCCCTTTCATGCATTTTTGACCCACTCATTATCGTACTCGCGCATCTGTCATTTCGAGACTTTTCTGCCAACTGGTATTTGCATGCCATGGGCTTGCAGCTGTTTTGGATGTTCTTCACCAAGGTTGTCAAGCTCATAGGGTTGTTCCTCCAAGAGCCCTGGGACATTAATTTCCTTCCCATTTCCATTATCTTCGGTTACTTCCACGGTCTGATCAAGTTGTATGCTCTGGTCACCTTGAGAATGGTAAGATTAGTTCGACACCCCTATGATTTGCATAATCTAACTCATTGATAGACGTCCTGGGGTAGCCGAGCCGATGGTGACACGAACGACAGCCAACGTATGGCGCCGCGAGCTCGCCGAAGCGAGAGTATTACACTCCCTCCTGGCAACGAACCTGGCCTCATCCGATACAAAGATGACAAGACATTCGTGTCTCACACTAAGAATACTTCGCCTACAGCTACGGACTACAACTCCGAAAGTTCTTTAGACAATTCCTCTGATGACTCTTACGACCTTGATGACAGTGACGACTCTGCTTCTGAATGATGGAGCCTCTGGATGCTAGTGCAGCATAAGTCCAAGGGGTTCTATCTAATGCCATGTTTTTTTGCTTCTTTCCAGCGCGGCATGAAAAACCTATTACGATTTACGGACGGATGAACAAACGGGCTTCCACTCTAGGGTTCTCTTTCACTCGAGGGCTCGAAATGCTAGATCTTGCTAGCTGGTGGCGAAAGCGACCTTGAACGTGGATTTGGACTGACTTTTCAGCATCGGTCGGCAGCCGGTTGCTGAAATATCCCTAATTTGACTGCATTTTCCGGAGTTTGTTGTTTGGGCCGTCTACTCTGGGGCACTCCAATGGTTGCATCCCGTCGTTGCATTTAGGGGAGCACAGGCATTGTTCACAGGATTACTTCTTTTCGGCACACTGGGCATAACATCTTTCCATGTATTCCCCACCTTCTTCACTAATCTGGAAGACGGCAATTTCCGGGTCGCGGGCAAAAATTCTTTCTTGATTCTTTTCTTCGCGGGTGGGAAGATTCGGCTATACCAAATTGCGTTTGTTGCTTGCTGGGGAGACGGAAAAAGCTTCTCTCCTCTTACTTGGGTCTCTGCTCCTCTCTCTTAATATGGGTGGCCGATGAAGCTGAAGTTGCTACCGGGACAGGAGGAGATTGCATACTTGTGTTCATAGATGAGATGAGATTTGACAGAAATGAGAATAGGTGATGCAAATCGGGGAGCTAGAGCATAGAAAAATGGGCACACAAAAATTCCAGCAAAATTTACAGCAAGATAGATGGATCTCTGGCGTGACAGCAAGACTTCAAGCACACTGACAGTACAATACAGTACAGCACAGTACTTACTTGCTGTAGCCGAAACCAGGACAAGATCCTAGATCCCGTCTCTCACTACAGTGACAGAGCCTCCTCCACCTCCCTTCCTCCGCTCATGCCGTCATGCCGTGATTTGCTCGAAGATCTCCTGAGACGGAGTGTGTGTGAGGTACCGGTCAGTTCAGCATGGTATAGTACAGTATAGTGTAGTATATAGTACATGAAAGTATAGTGTAGTACTGCCGCTAACGGCGTGTGAGGCATGATGCGAGGCAGGAGGGAAAAAAGAGAGGAGACAGGAAAGAAAGTACAGGAGGAAGAGCAGGTTGCGTGTGCATCTGCAGCTGCAATGCAGATGCAGATGCAGATGCAGATGCAGATGCAGCTGCAAGTCAGTGCGTGCGAGCGGTGCGGTGCGGTGGGTGCAGGGCCAGGGCAGCATGAGCATGTGTGTTGGAGGGGTCATGTAGGGCGCTGGCTGGTGGCTGGTGGCTAGCTGACTAGCTGGTGTTGGAGTTGGAGTTGGAGTTGCGACTGAGCATCCACTGTACGTACTGTATGTCTCCGTACTGACTGATTCGGATTACACTTGCGAATGGAGAGCATGCTGGAATTCGTGAACTAGTTGTTGGTGTTTTGTCAGAGAAATGGAATTCGGGTTCTTGCGGCTTGGACTTGGGATCGAGAATACGAACTGAAGTTGTGGTTTTGGTTGGGAATAAGATTGAGATTGAGATTGAGATTGAGGCATCCAGGAGGCGTTAAAATAGTACAGTACATGTCTTTTGGTCTTCCTGTTCTGTACGAAGTAAGTTACCTGTTATTACGAAACTGACCTCGTCGGTGCAGAAGGGAAGTCTCACATCTCACATCGCACATCTCAGCACGGAGGTGTGAGGCACACTGCACCGTTGACAGATAACGACGGTAACGGCTAAAGCGCATATTTGTTGCTTGCTTCTCGAGTTTCCTTCCTGAGAAGAAGAGATCGGTCGATGAGATTCAATCTCGTTGGTTTCATCTCCCGTGTCGTTGTCAGCCTGGCTTCGAACAGTTCAGTCCTCAAGGGCTTTACGTTTTGGCGCGATGGGAATAAGTTTTACAGTACCCTTGCAGAATAAATACAGTACCTACTGTACAGTATTGCGTTAGGGTTGATTGTGCTTTCGGCCATGCTCGGAGTCAGCTCTTCTCCTCGGGCCATGTTTGGTGGCTATCGGTAATCGACGGTTGGATCTTGTTATACCAGAAGTGCATCTCGTGCAGGATGACCTGTTCCATTTTCTTTCAAATCCTTAAATTCGTTCCTTGGGTTAAGGGCCAGAATGTGAGTGAGCGAGTGAGTGAGCGATAAGGCAGAAGAGGAAAGTTTAGACAGACATAGGCATGAAAAAAAGCCATTTGTGGCACGACTTTGAGAGCATGGCATGGCATTTAGCCGGGCCGAAGTCTTTCTCGGGACACGAGGCGAGCAAGAGGATGGGAAAAGAGAGTGGCATCGAGGGAGACCAGCCGAGGGGAGTTGGAGCCGGGATTGGGGGCGCATTCAGCCGAGAGAGACCAGAGGCGTGAGGCGTGTGGCATGTAGAATGTGGTATGTGGAATGTGGAATGTAGAATGTGGGATGTAGGATAGATGTGGGATGTGGGATGTGGGATGTGAGATGTGAGATGTGAGATATGCGATGTCAAGAGTCCAGGCTCGGGCGTTGCTTCCTTCTTGAGCCAGGAAGAAAGCAACGGGAAACTCTTCTGGATGATGTGAGAGGAATCGCCATGAAAGAATTTGATCTAGTATGTGGGCGTTGATATGAAGAGTTAGAGTGAGGGCACCAGAGGTTGTGAATAGGTGAGGGGTAAGCTCGTGAAGGGGGGAGGAAACGAAGAAACTCGTCATATTCACATGTTTGCTGAAGAAGGGTGGAGGAGAAAGGGTCTGGGTCTCTTGAGATGGCTGAGACATACGAGGGATGAATAATGCTGTATGTTGTATGGCCAGTTGATGTTAGAACTCGTCTGATATTGATGATCCGAGGTGAGACTCTGAGGAATGGGACGGGATGTTGGGCAATGGTGGAGTAGAAAACGAGAGGAATACTACTCCCAAGGACAGTGCTGTAGTGCTGAGGGTTTTGGAGGGGCTTGTGAGGGCATTGCAGTTTCGGATGAGGTAATATCGAGGGGTTGTATTTGGAGTTTTGGAGGGCAGGCTGAACTCCAGCATGTGGCTCTCTGCTTTTGCTCTGAACCCCCATCTTCGTTGTCAACGACAGAAGAAGGCCAGACAGGTGTGGATGTATATTTATTTTATGGCACAGCACAGCACAGCACCAAAGGTATTGTAGGTAGGAAGCAGATAGTACGTAGGTACGTAGGTACGGAGGAACGGAGGCACTGGAAGTGGGTGAGGCATTGGCAGTGGGAGGAGAGACGGCAAGATCCTTGAACCACTAAAAAAGACATACTATGCTCTATATACTGTATATACTGTATGCACTCTATGCACAGTACATACAGTACATACAGTACATACAGTACCTACAATTCTCTTTGTAATGACTTCAGCTGCACGCAAGCTGTACTCTCCATGCACGACCAACCTCATGTATGGCTCCCAGATCGGAGGGACCTGCATAAATGGGGTGGGGCCAGAAAAAAGGTTGCGGGACGAGAGTGGAGAGCGTGCTGTTTTCTCTTGTACCCCACGTTGCAGCTCGCACGAGTAATGCCCATCATCTCCAATGCCCCCTTGGAGAAAATGCTCTCCTTGCCCAAGCACGACATCAGAATGGAGAAAATGCTGTCCTTGGCAACTCCTGGCTGTTAAATAGCCAGAAGCCATAGTCTCTCAGCTAAGATCGACCTTGATATTCGATTCGGATCGCAGCTAGAGAGGAGAGGCGAGAGAAGGAGACAGACCGGTTGGCCGTGTGTTCCGTGGCTAAGAGATCTGAACTGTGCAAAGCTAGGAAGAGAGGGCAGGGCGGCTGGGTTGTGAGGGTGTGGATGGAGTGAGTGGTCGTCTAAATCTGTAGATTGGGACTGTCAGTGCGAAGTATGCAGGCTGCAGCACTGCAGTTCTGCAGTTCTGCAGGCGGGAACTGCGGAATCTCAAGATCTTGACTTTACTTCCGGACCTTGATGTTTTCAAACGAAGGGCTTTCTTTCTTGGATTCTTGGAAGCTCAAAAACCCAAAGTTGGAAGCCGGGCAGCCACCAACCTCTATTGATGCTGCGCGCTCGGTCGGTATGGGCCTCGATCCTAATCGTATATCATGTTTTGATCTCTCTGAAAGATTCCTGCTTTCTCCTGGCTCGAGCTGAATAAGGTCGTTCTTCAGCGCTTGAACCTCGCGAGAGTTTGAAAACGGGAGAAATTCTGCTCCGGACCCCTCATCGTGGCGTTGATGCGACTGCGGGGTACGGAGTACCGAGTCCCTTCTTCATTGTCATGGCTCAAGACATCCATCAAAATCCGAAATGCTCTCTCCCTCACATGATATGGATGTTGTTGATACTGTGACACATCACGATGAAAGCCGAAGTCGATCTGCCGTGTGAGGCTTGAAACGGGTCAGATGTCATGAGGTCCAGTCTTAGACAGGTTTCCCCAGACCCCAGATTTCTTGTCAGCTCGTGGGTCGTGGCAGAGGCCAAAGGTTACCACGACCGGCGGTAATTGTAGCCAAAAAGCTGCTGCATTAGGAATCGGCAAGAACGGGTATTTGGACAAGAAAAAACATATTAGCTTGACCACAGGACCGAAAAATGGACCTGGGGCATCGAAGATATAGCCAACAATGCAACAATGTCGACTTGGGAAGTACCCCCACAGCAGTATGCAGCGGTATATATCAAGAATACAATGAACCCCGAAGAGTTTGAGAGCCTCTCCAAATTTCACTTGGAAACGCCTCGCTGTTGTCGTTTCCAGACTGGACAATGCTTCCAAACCGTCTTTTAAAGGTGCATGTCCATGATAATATCAGGACTTGATATGGAAATCTCGCCCCGAGCGTGGCTTCAGATGGCTTCATGTTGTGTGACCTTCTCCACCCCAAGGTTGGTGGGGGAAGATGAATGAGATCGGCGATTTGGGGCATGAGAACTGACAACACATGCGTTTTGAGAGGCTGACGAGGTATGAATCGGCTTGATTGTAATGTATATTAGGTGGGATGGTTGATTACAGCCTTGCTGAAGACTGAAGCTCAGAAAGTACTTCAGCCACAAGTAAATAAACCGATATGCACACCACTAGTTCTTGACTGGTTGAATTCTCCGATGAAGATAGGATAATATGGATGAGAAACAAACCAGCATTGGTACTTGGAGTAAACTAGAGTGGTTCCAAGTTCGTGTTAAGAAAGCAGTTATTTTTTTTCCATCATAGTATTGTGAGGTGTTCTGTCCCCCAACAAAGACGTTGCAGAAGCAAAGCGTATATTTGTCGATTTCTCTTTCTTGATTCATTAAATTATAAAACGCATGCCATTCATTTCTCGTGAGAGGGCGCACAAATCCTGCTCTCTCTCCACCACTCATCCACCCCCGAGTGCCACGAGAGTATGCACCAGTACCCAAACGGACAATGGTAACCTGTCCATATGGAGGATGGCAATCCATGAAACGGCGGGGTAGTCGGCCTTTGGACCCTGAGTGCTTGAGTGCTTGAGTGCTTGATTGCTTGATGGCTTGAGGAAGAAAAAGGGACCTGGACGATGTAAGGCAAGCCGAGGCGGGTACTAGGATCTCGCATATGCTCTGACTGACGTGCATAGAAACATGCACAAAAAAAAAATAGCTTTCGTCTTTGAAAGTGCTCAAGATTTTGTATCTCTGGATCGGAGACGGGTTGTCGATATGGGTGAGCTTGGGCGTTGTTGTGCGGTATGCAAGACATGCGAAAACAAATCATCTCAATCTGCGTGTCCAGCAAGGTAAAGAATGTTTTCACGCATCGCGGATGTGATCGTACCTTTCCCCGTGTAGATGTAGGAGATCACATCGCACCATGCCTCAGGGTGGGGAATGGGAAGATCTACTAAGTCGCCTTTTTGGACGTGACCCGAGAGCATCAGGGCTGCAAGGACGGGGAGAAAGTGAAGAGCATACTCGATATCTAATTTTCGTTAGCTAAGGTCCAAGCTATGGCTTTTGAGGAGACTTACGAATGGGTACTGCTCCTCTCATCGAGGATAGGACTTTTGCTCCTTGCTTCACTTCCATCTTTCCTCTGTCCCGAAGGTCACTTGCGACTTGGTGATTCGACGACCGTCGAAGTCTGATTGATCGTCTGAGCAACTGGGAACTGCTTCCTCCTATCCCCTTGATTTTGGGTATGCCGGACCTAAGTTCCTCGATGTCAAACTGCCTCTGAATGAGGAAGGGTTTTCGCTCTGGACCTTTTGGTGAGACCCTGGCACGTATAGTGACAGGATCCGAAGTCTTGGCTCGAAAGTTTTCTTGATTGGACAAGGGGTGGCTCGCACGACGAAGGCTCACTGCATTGACGAAAGCATCTGCTGTTGCTGGGTTTCCCAGATATGCGTGCCCCCAGTCTCTCAGGTGCTCGTGGGTATATTGAAAAGGGACTTGGCGAAGGACTTGCTGAGGAGTTCCACATAGGACCTCAATTTTTCGCTGAGGGGTGTTCTCGTCATTCAGGGTGACGTCCGCTTCATTCTTCTCCACCTGAGTGTCAACGTCCTTCTCCAGCTTGATCCTTGGGATCTCTTCTTCTCCTTCCGGCACCGTTGAAAGGTCACCGGTGGGTGATGAAAAAGTGAAATTCTCAAATTGAGCAACCAAATTTACCGCATTAGGTAAGGCAGAACGCCTTCTTGGAGTCTGATGTCCCTCAATTAAGCTTCTACGCCGCTGAGTTGCATTCTCTCTGGGTCCGATTGGTACCATTTTTTGGAAGTAGTATGCACGTGCTGCTATGATACTTGGGCTCGGAAGAGGACTGGTTGAGGGTGTCGAGGAACCAAGGCCCTGGGACGATCTGCGTGGATGGTTGGCCGCATCGTTGGGATCGGTCTGAAGAGGGCGAAGTTCTGGATGATGCCGTCGAGCAGCTGCTGCTGTCCTACCCACCGCGGCCATTTGAGAACAGGCAGATGGGATGGATGGATGGATTATCTTGTGATGAAAGGGCTGACTTCGGACGATTTTGATCGAAGTCCCCTAGAAACTCTCTAAATAAGGCGGGAAACGCCTCCTTCACGTATAATTTAGAAGAACAAGAAACACAAAGCATTCACCCAATATGGGATCGTCTGCGGTCAACCAAGCGGTTTTGCCGATTTTGAGGTTGCGGAGTTCTGGAAATGCGGAAGAAAATTCTAGCAAGTCTAAGGAGGAAAACGACTCCTTTAATGATGGCCATATCAAGTATGAGAACGCTTCAGACGAATGGATGTATAGCAAAACTTGAGACACACATTCCTGGGAGTGGATAGTATGTGGCTGATGATGAAATTGAGCACCTGAGGACAAAGAAACGAAGGTATTTCCAGAGTTTGAGCGTCCCTTACAAATGACAGTATTTCGACAACAACAAAGACTTCCAAAGGCAGCGCTTTGGAAAGTCGCACCTTGACTGCAACAGAGAATCAGATCATCTGAGCTTTGAGTCATTATCTGAGGCTGGGCCAGAGTGTTTCTCTTCTTTCTTTGGGCAGAATATATGGGAATCCCTGACGGGTTTTGCTGCCTGCCCCAACCCTTCCGTTGATTTACCACCACATTGAAACATCAACGGCAAGTTTTCGGAAAAGGACATTCCTCAAGCAATCACTGGGTTGCTGAGTTGAGGTGCGGACGTGGGTGTGGATGCCCACTGAGCTGTTCCTTGATTCGAGCGAGTCTAAGCCGGGCGGTCGAGCGAATGGGCAGCAGTGGCAACATAGCTCAAATCTCCTGCAATAGATTCGGATGCAAGCAGCCATTTGGATGAGTTGGAGTTGAAGTCAAAATGAATGTGAGGTGGTAAAGCAGTGGAGGAAGATAGAGAAGCCGAGGAAGCTCGCGGCTGCAGGGGTAAAGCGGACTCTCGCCCGCTTCGCGATAACTTCTGAATTCTGGCCTCTTGACCATTCAAGAGAGCTTCAATATCTGCAGTAGGATTGAGTTCCTAGATTTCTGTTATCCCAATGTCTCGAGCAGCTGAAGCAGCTATGGCTGCCAGCTACAAATCTCTAAAGGAAGACTTTGTGTCCAATTTGACCGGAGGAGAGATCAGTGAAATCAACTATGTAACAGCAGTTGCTCCAGTAAGCCCCTCCAATCCTCAAGAATTGCCATGCTGAAGTATGAAAAGGCCGCAGTTATATTATGGTCTGCAATACAATCGCGGCAAGGATTCTTTAAGAATTATACACCGCTTGCATTCGCTGTCGATTTCTTCCTCAATGTCGGAGCCATCCTCCTCTCAACAACCCTCTACTCCAACAACCCAATTCTCCTGAACCTCCTCCTTGTCGTTCCCGTCTCAATCATATACGCCTTTCCTCGACCTCCACCTTCGAGGAAGGCTAAACCTCCAGCACCGAAACAGAGCAACCAAGGCAAACAAGAACCTCAAAGTGCGCTCCCGAAGAAGCCATTCTTGACCACTTACCGCGGAGCCATGCTCGTCATCACCTGTCTCGCCATCCTCGAAGTAGACTTCCGCATCTTCCCTCGCAGATTTGCAAAGGCAGAGAACTGGGGCACATCATTGATGGATCTAGGCGTTGGGTCCTTTGTCTTCTCTGCGGGGGCGGTGGCCGCGAGACCAGTACTGAAAGAGCAAATCGCTGGAACGACCACATCTCTCAGCACCAAACTCTACCGCTCAATACGACACTCCTTGCCTCTCATCGTGCTAGGGTTCATACGGCTATGGACTGTTAAAGGGCTGGACTACGCAGAACACGTCACCGAGTACGGCGTGCACTGGAATTTCTTTTTCACCCTCGGTTTCCTCCCCCCATTCATGGCTCTCTTCCAAGCAGCATTCAAATACATCCCCTCCTACGCTGGGCTCGGCATCCTACTAGGAGTCGCCTACCAACTCGCACTCGAGTTCACCTCCCTCAAAGCCTTCGTCCTCACTGCTCCTCGCACCAACCTCTTTTCCAAGAACCGCGAGGGGATATTTAGTTTCTTCGGTTATCTAGCTATTTTTCTTGCTGGGCAATCGACTGGCATGTTCCTCATGCCTCGTTCCCTTCTCAATGGCACGACTTCGGGCTCACAGCAAAGGAAGAGACTTTTGATGACTTTGGGTGCTTGGTCTGCGATCTGGATCATTCTCTTTCAACTCAGCACATCCTACAAATATGGCCTCGCCCTCTCCGTCTCCCGCCGCCTAGCCAACCTCCCCTATTTCCTCTGGATCTCCGCATTCAACTGCTGTCAAATCACCGCTTTTTGTCTCGTCGAAACTGCCTTTTTCCCTGCCGCCTACAAATCCTCTCCGAGTACGACAGCGAAGGAAGAAGAAGAGGTGTATAAGACGAGCACGAGTAGAGTTCTAGAGGCGTTCAACAGGAACGGTTTAGCGGTGTTCCTGGTGGCCAACCTAGGGACTGGGGTCATTAACATGACAGTCAAGACGCTGCATGTCAGTAATCAGGTGGCGATGGGGATCTTGCTGGTATATGCGGGGGTTTTAACGGGGTTGGCGCTAGTGTTGGATATTTATGATATTTCTATCAAAATGTAGGACAGGGCGAATAATCAAATGTATAACATATTTTCAAATACAGGAGCTGCTTTGCAACTGTTTCTTCCCATTTCTTCAGACCATTTCTAAGATCCAAGCTCATTCGAACTATTCGTCAAGGGCAAGGGTAGCTTTGCTCCTGACTCACTCCATCACCGACTTTAACAACCGGCGAAATTTCATCCCACCAAAAACCGTCCATCCTATCCCATGCCTCCCTCCCTCAAACCCCTCAACCCTCCTCCTCCCAAATCCCCTCCCAGAACGCCATCCCCGCTAAATCGTGCACAATCTCTCACTACAGCACTAACTTTATTTTTCCAATCCTTTATCTAATCTCATATTATTATTTCATTTTGCCTCATCTCCTATTACCTCATTTCATTTCAGCCGCAACATCACCCATCCTTTACTGTATTCTCGAGTACTGTACATCCAACCGCTCTCTGATTCCAGAGCTAGAGATATAATATAATATAATCCTGTATAGTACGGTAATCTTACGAGAGCTTGTTTTACTCTACTCTAGGTACTGTATACGGAAGATACGATAGGTTGGTTGTTAATTATAAGCTGGAATATACATGTCTCGGGAAAAGGAAAGTGATATGCCTTTGGTTTTCAAGGGCATGGCGGCGGGAGAGAAGGGAAGATGCTTGGTTGGTGGTTTTGCTGGGGGGCGGGGGAGGGAGGTGCTGTGATGTGGAAGGGAGATGCTTGCTTGATATACTGGACTGTAGGAGGTTTCTTGGCGGGTTCGGTATTGCCGTGTAGGGAATATTATACTTTGTTTGGACTTGGGTTGTTTTTATTATATGGGATTTGGGATTCTTAACTTGAGGTTGGTCTTTTCCTGGGTTTAGAAATGGCGTTTTAATTTGGGAGTTGGAATTATGTAGGTGGTACGAAGTACGAAGTACAGTAGCAGGTGGCTAGATAACTGACGAATTGAGATAGTTATGACAAAATATTCTGATTCCTGTCTTTCATTTTTTCTGTGGAGAGACCCGGGCAGTTGGTAAGGGGTTTAAAGTTGAACCGCAAACGAAAAGATAAGTGGACTTTTATCCCTTTTGCCTCTCATCTCACTCATATCACATTCCTCACTCACGTTCCGCCTTATGTCTGACTGCCCGACTTTACCCTCTCCACACCGACTTTCTTTTGCGTTACGTTCTGCAACAGCTTGTTGTACAAGTACGTTTGCTTTCCATTCTTCTTCCCTGAAAGGAAATTTCTTCATGTGAATTTCTTCTCATCACATGAATTGTGAATCCGGAGAGGATATGGGGAGGAAGCTCTGGCTCAGCAGCCAATTCGCACTTGCAGCCTCACAGAACAAAAACTCCGTAGCTTGGACTTACACCAGCCTCTATTCCATTAGTAGCTAGACCGTGGCACTTCTGTACATTCTGCCTAAGTTGGTGTCTTAGGCTCAAAAGCAAATTCCAAAGTATCGACCAATATGTCAAAGACACAGAATCTGGTTGGCTTCAAATAGAAGGTGCTTTAAAGGGTTGGATATCCCCATCTGCAGTTGTGCTTCCGCAGCAGCAAAACCATATCTCAACTACAACTCGAAAACTAACATCCGCCTCTTCTCGTCTCAGTCTACTCTGTCTAGACTCCGTAGCTATGCTTACTGTACACTTAGGAATACAACCACAACGCCTCTCGCGCCCATTTCCTCTCCGTTTGCACACACCTCTCACCCTTCTCACCCCTCTCATCCAACTTGCTTCCCCTCCTCCCGAACTCTCAGACATATGCAAGCACCCGCCTCCATCCCCAAACCAGCAACTCCAACTCAACTCCCTCTGCTCGTCTCCCACTAACACATCGTGTACCTGGCACCATCCCCTTTCTCTCCTAGCTCCCCTCCATCTTGTCTTCCACGATTCCCGTATAATACCCAATGCAACTCTATGCGGTTGAGCTTGAACTCTAAGGGAATTAATATGACACTTTAAAGGTGGTACTGTATCCAAATAGGAATTATTATGTAAGGTGAGCCGCATGGATTGTGAGATTGGGATCAGACCCAGTGCCAAAGAACAACACCAGGAGTTTTATTATGAAATCTTACCAGAGAAACGGGGGCCTGGAAAGAGTGTTTTTCGAAATGGCTCTCTGGTTCCAAGGCAAGCGACAGAAATGTAAAAATAGCAGAAGCATGACCACCTTCTCTGGACCTCGGGCTGATGCTTTCGAGAGATCGGTCCTTGCAACGGAAGGTCTGGATGATCATGATGGAGATGCCCAGAAGCAGCAGCGTCATGGCCATGGAAGGAAAGGTACCTCAGTAATGATTTCGAAAGCCACTGGGAGGGAGGCAGTGTGGAATGGTGGGATTCGATTGGGTGGTGAGGAGGTGCTGGCTGGCACAAAGTGACTTGCATATTGAACAAACGCATCATCTCCGATGTCAATGCCGAGGGCACCAGAGATTGCTTTTTGGGGAGGGGACTCTTACTGTACAGTAGAGGAGATGAGTACTGTAGATACAGTATCTTGTTACTGGATGAGAGCGGACAAGTGACTGGGTGTGAGACGGTGCTCTCAAGGGGTTAAAGCCCAACTGCTACTTAACAACTACTTACAACTACTTACTTCGTACAACTACGAAGGACTTACAACGATGATGGATGGTCTGCTCAGATAAAGTCTCGCAAAACGGATCATCGGATGGGACATGAAGGGGGGGTGAGAGGCGGGGAGGGGATGGAAGGTTTGCTGTACCAGACAGACCGCCACAGTGCCATGCCAGACTGCTTGTTTTATGGACATCCTAACCTGGCAGCCAATCCCGAGAGTTGTCAATATGAGGTCCATGGTCCTCTTCGCGGTCGTAACAGGGCCGGGGATTATTAGCGAATGCCACGTCAATGCAGTGTAAACAATGTTTATGCCTTTGTTGTTTAAGCGCGGCCTTCTCCCTCGTTCTGGTTCGAGGAGAGCACCGTGCTATGGGGAGAGACGCGACATCGCGAAGCCCGTTGAGGGCAGATACTGTACAAGGAGATGTCTTGGAGGGGAAAGGAGAGGCAAAGAGGGACAGAGAGACTCCGAGAGGAGAGGGAAGTGAGTCGTGATGGGCCGTAGCGTGAAGTTTTTATGGAACGAATATAAGATCTTACATGAGAATAAATGCGAGAGTATTGCTCCTTTTGGATTTGGACTGGACTTGAAGAGATTCCTGTTCTCCTTCTCTTCTTGAGAACTTCATCTCACTGTGCCAGACCTCCATATTGATATCAGGTGCCTTCAAGCAGTTCTATATCTGGCCCGATCTAGAATATGAGAACTGACCAAGTCAACAATCGCAAATTCGGAAATCCTGAGAGTGCCGGTCAGCAGCAACACACCCATCTCACCGTCTTTTGACTTCTGGTGATATCATTCGACTCTTTTCCCTCCCTCATATCTGGGACGGCAACCCCATCTCCGGCCTAACCATCTCAAAACCGAGTCGGTCAGCAAAATCCTCGACTGGCAGTGATTACTGGTTAATATCCCCCGTTTCTGTTCTCCGTCTTCCTCACCCATCACCCAACGGCCGTTGCAGAGGACTGTCTCTCGCACTTGGATCTGGGTGGTTTTGTGTTGTGTTGTGGTGTCAATGATCCTAATGCCTCCTTAGACCGTAGCTGTTAACGTGGATCATATCGCTTCTAGAATCGGACTACTTTGATTATTTTGAGGTCAATTCCCTCTTGAGTCTCGCCTCTGGCCTCTCGCCTCTGGCCTCTCGCCTCTGGCCTCTCTCTCTCCTCGAGTCCTCGACCTCCTCTGTTCTGTCGGCACGGCTTGCCCCTATTCTCAAACCTCGCTAAGCCGAAAGGAAATTACTGTACCTACTGCACCGACTTTCCAAGCAGCGACCATCGTAACGGCACCATCGACCTTCTCTCCGCCCCGAATCACCTGCGCTCACTCCCTCACTCACCACACCACCACTACCACCGACTCTTCTGCGGGACGTTTGTTCAGTTCAGCTCAGCTCTGCTCAGTTCTGCTGCGAGATTCACTTTCCGCGCAGACCCAGTCTTTGATCGCAGACTTCGCTGGCCGGTCGCCCTCATCCTCCCGGCAACACCAAAACTCTGGAAACAGGTCTGCCCTCGAGATTCATTCATACCTGCTGCTTACTTCATTTCGCGCCCGCGTCAACAAAGCACCCAATCTCGAATTCTTCACCTCCTCTGCATCCGCACTTCTGCCCTCGTCTCACCTTACCCACCCCCCAATTCCTGTTTCCTTCAGGCCGCTCGGGAGCGAAAGATACATCGAGCCCCCGAGGTCTGCAGCTGCAGCTGCGTCGGAGTAGTCCAGTCCAGTCCAGTCCAGTCCGCGTATTTTTTTTGTTGGAGGCACAACCATCAATTAACAACATTGCGCTATCCTCGTTCACCTTTCCAATACGAATCTGATAACATCCGAGTCGCCCTCAACCACCGTCCCTCGAGCTTGCATCGCCCGGCAGCACCACACCATGGTAGCTAAAGCTGCTCATTGGTGACAAAAGTGACCACTTCGCTATCACAAGCATCCGCATTGGATCTACCAGGACCACAGCAGCATCAAGACCAGGTTGCAGTTGCACTCGCATTTGCATTGACAAAGGTGATCATAGGCATCACCACAATACTCGTGCGCAAAACCTGAAGATGTCTTCAGCAGCTCTGCAAGCAGCGCCTCATCAGACCACAACAGTCGGGACTCATTCTCCTGTTCCTGCAACCTCCAACGCTAGACAGCGGGATCAATATTACGGCTCTCAACCTGCCCCAAACGCGTCGCCATCAGCATCAAGATCATCGAGAAGACCAAGCGGTAATGGCGCAACTTCAAATCCACAACAGACACAGCAACCGGGATATTATTCGTCTTCGGGGAGCACCGCCGTATCTGCAGCAACAATGACCAACGCTCGCTCCAACTCCTCAAATAATACAGACTCCCCGGTTGCCGCAGCTGCCCTTCCATCAGGATATCCTGTTATGGCACCCGGCGATCACCAACGCGGTGTTCCACCAGTTGTCTCGCCGAGAACATCCTCGAACCGCAATGCAGGCCACTCTGCACCCTCGAACCCCGATAGATCGAGACGAACAGGATATACCAACGAAACCAATTCTCCTAGACAAGCTACAAGTGGTGATGCTCAGCAAGATCGCGTAGACAGACAGAGAGGCAATGGTAATACACGGGTTAATGGAGCTGAGAGAGCTGTCGAGGACCCTGCTGCTGCAACCAGAGCCAGAAGAAGAGCTGCTCAGCAAGCAAGTGGCGAGGCAATACCACAAAGACCCGGCGGAAGTCGAGAACCCCGAGCATCGCAATCAGCATCCGCTGTCTCAAGGTCGGCTGCCGCTGCTCAATCGCCGACAATTTCGAGAGAGGCAAGTGAGGTCTTGAATCGGGTTATTGTTAGCAACCCTCAAGTCGATATTGATCGCGAGATTGAGCGTATGGCCGAGGCCATACCCAATTCCCCGTCACAACCAACAATGGGCGGTTTGAGTGTTGTTGGCAGCGAAGGTGTGGATGATGGAGCTCGCGGAAGCAGGAGTAGACATGATCATGCAAGCAGTTCGGGGAAGAGGGAGAAGAACAGCAAGTTTGGTGACTACTATCTGGGAAACACGCTCGGCGAGGGAGAGTTTGGCAAGGTCAAGATGGGGTGGAAGCAAGAAGGAGGTGTACAGGTTGGTGGAGTCCGGGTAATCTTGGGAAACTATGCTAACATGAATGAAGGTTGCTATTAAGCTGATCCGCAGAGACAGCGTTGGCACAAACCCTACCCGACTTGCAAAAATCTACCGCGAGATCGCCATTCTCCGAGAAATATCACATCCTAACATCGTCCGTTTGCACGAGATGGTAGAAACCGAGAAGCAAATCGGTATCATTCTAGAATACGCGTCCGGGGGGGAGCTCTTCGACTACATCTTGAACCACAGATACTTGAAGGACAATGCTGCCAGAAGACTGTTTGCTCAATTAGTCTCCGGAGTTGGTTATCTGCACAAGAAGGGTATTGTTCACAGAGATTTGAAGCTGGAAAACTTACTACTGGACCGAAACCGCAACATCATCATCACCGATTTTGGCTTTGCCAACACCTTCAATTCCGAAGACGAGCTGGGCGAGGAAATCGAGTACAACTTGGCAAGCAGAGACTATGTTAAGAGAAATGAGCTAGACAAGATTCTACCAGGTGGACACAGACGAGGTGACTTGATGCAGACCAGCTGCGGAAGTCCCTGTTATGCAGCTCCAGAACTTGTCGTCAGTGATTCACTGTACACTGGACGCAAGGTTGATGTCTGGAGTTGCGGTGTTATTTTAGTGAGTGTGCCCAGCCACGGAGAAGCTCGATCTTTCTAACCTGTGTTCTAGTATGCTATGCTTGCCGGATATCTCCCGTTTGACGATGACCCAGCCAACCCCGAAGGCGATAATATCAACCTCCTCTATAAGTATATTGTCTCGACGCCTCTCACCTTCCCCGAGTATGTTACACCTCATGCTCGGGACCTTCTCCGCCGTATCCTCGTCCCCGATCCAAGAAAGCGAGCCGATTTGTTCGAAGTTGCTAGGCACAGCTGGTTGAGCGAATATGCCCATGTGGTTGGATTCATTACGAGCAGTACGACAACCAGTAACGATATTGGAACTACAAGCTTGAATGCCGAGGATGGTGACAACCAGGACAAACCTCTGCTCGGAAGAAGTGCTTCTGTCAGAGAGCCGTCTAAGTCTCAGAAGTCGCCAGCTGCAGCTGTTGGTGATTTGAGCAGAAAGCATGGCAATGTAGACCCCGATGTTGCTGAGCAACACCCCAAGCCAGCAAAGGACAACAAGCGCCGAACTGTTCAAGTTGAGTACGTTGCGCCCCAGTCACAGACTGCTCGTGGATCTACTTCAACTGCTACCGCTGCCGTTCCCTCAGGATCAAGAACTCGTGCTCGCTCTGGAAGCCAAGGACCAGTGGAGGTTCCAAGCCAAGCCAGAAGAACCGCGACCACTGAGAAGCCGTTGCCCGTGGACCCTCCAGGAAGAGATCAGTATGCTGCTCAAGGAAGACGCCCGGGAAGCTCGTCCAGACAGCAAGGAATGGCACCCCCGTCTCGCCCAGAGAGAGTTCCAAGATCTGTCTCGGATGCCAACCACATTTCTGGACATGCTCCGCCACCGGTATCGATCGCTAGACCGAATACCGGTGGTTCTATGACTTCTACTGGAAGCAGATCTGGGTCTCTAGCCCTTGCAAACCGTGGATCTTACAGTCAGCCAGCAGCACCTACAGTTGCCGGCACCAATGCTCAGGGTCGTATGTCTCAGCCCAAGTCCAAAACCTACAACATCTCCGCCCCTATGTCCCAAGAGGATCAGTCCGAGTTTGGAAGACCAAGTACAACTAACCAGGTCCCCGCCAAATTCGCCAGAGTCGCGGGAATATCAAGCTCTGATTCCCAAGATGGTAAGGGGCACAAGAGATCTAACACGATCGGCGGTATCTTCAGCAGGACCAACTCGATTTTCGGCGGCAAACGTGATCAACAGCAGGAGAAGCCCAAGAAGTCATATCCACCAGTAAGCATGGCTTCGGCGGTGGCTCAAGGTCACCAAGACACACCAAGACAGTCTATGGATTCTCGCCGATCCATCTCATTTGGATTCGGTAAGAAGAGAAGTGGGAGCATTTCTGGCTCACAAACAACCCTCCAAGAGAAGCCGCGTCGATTCTCGCTACTCCCAGCATCTTTCTCGCTGAAGGCCATTGGCATTGGCAAGGAGTATGGTACGCCTGGTACGGTCGATCAGCAATACGATGATGGTCGCCCAGACAGCCGTGGAAACTACCTCGACCCACCCCAGAGCGCCAGAACTCACGAGAGCCGGAACATCAGTGGTGCCACAGCTCACCAATCCTACACCGCTGATGGCTCCTATGACCGCACCAGAGATAGCCCAATGCAAGACCGCCGCCAGACCAGCACTGCGAGCCCTGTTCAGCAACGATATGTCTCAAACGATCCCCGATCTGGTGCTCCTCCCCAGTTCCTCCCCCCCATGAGCAACTTCCGCCCTGGTGAGTCGACTCTAACCACGGAATCCGAGTCTTCCTTGAACGATCTTCAGAACCGTCGTCAAGCTTATCCTCAAGGTTTGAACGAATATGACGATGGAACAACGAGACGACAGACCCCTGGCAGCCAAGGACGAGAGAGGCCGATCGGAGGCCGTGGTGTGTTGGTCAAGAACAAGCGCCAATTCACAGATGCGTACGAGCAGGAAGCCCAGAACGGCTACGGTCCAACTCACACAGATCATGCCGGTAGCAGTGGAGCCGCCAGAAAAGTGATGGAATTCTTCAGGCGACGAGGAAGAGATCGGGGGCAATGAGAGAGACTTAAGGAAAACGTTTTGGATTTTCAGATCCATCCACCCTATCAATACCCGAGATGGACGGAGTTTTGTCGAATACAAGCCGAGAACGAGCTAGCCATACCTACGGGTTGGCATGTTGGACTACTACTAATACGATTACGAAGCGCGGGCGACCTCATCTCCACTTCCTCGCTTTCCCCCCAAGCCCTAGACCTGGAACCTTCTTTTCTTCATCATCAGGAGGAATCATAATCATACATCTGGCCATCCCCTTCGGTGTTGTTTTGGAGACGGAACAAGAAGACTTGCATCGAAGAACATGGTTGAATGGAACGGAAATTTGCTTTACACCTGGTGTTTGCTCGAGAGTAGGAGAATCATTCGGAGTTGGTGTTGGAGTTGCTGGTGGGACTGGGTTGGTGGGAATATTGTTTGTATTAAGTTTTTCTTCTCCATAAGAGATTCTCCTTGCGTAGTGCTACCTACCTCACTTCCCCATACTAGGAAGGGGGGCAATCTGGGTGGCGTGTCTGTGTCTATTGCGGAGGAGGGGGTTGAATAAGAGGGCGAGGCGTGCGAGTTGATAGTGAGAGAAGAAGACCTTGTAATACGAATTCTTCCTTTTTTGCAAATGTGTGTTTGGGTGGATGGCTTGCGGGCTGAAGAGCGATGAGATGTGTTGATTATATATATTTTCTTTTGTCGTCTGGGTGGAAGTGGTGAGGAGCAAAGAAAAAGGCGGCGGGCCTCTTGGGAAGATTGAGATGATACCTAGATAGCAGAGGCGGTGGAGTTTGAGATATAAAATATGAAAATTGTACATCTCACTTCGTTCTCGATCCTTCGAATTCACTGATGAACCTTCCGTCTCGTGAATTCTCTACCCCAGTCTCCTACTTTCTTCCTCTTTATTTTATTTTTACAAATCGCAATACAATTCCAAGTCAAATCCCACACTCCTTCTGTAGATCCGATCAATCGCTGCAGAGAAACTCAAGTACCAATAGCATGCACCACTCCTCCATGAAACCCCCCGCTACCTTCCCCAGCTTTCGGGCCCACCCGCTCCGCTCCACCCCGCTCCGTCACCAATCTCAGACGTCATTAACCCACTGCCTTGTCAATCCCCGTCGTATCTAAAACACTTCTCCTCCACCTCACTGCATGCCCTCCTCCCTCTCCTTCTACCCTCATAACCAGTCGTCGCAATGCCTCTCCGAAAAGCTACAAATACCAGTGATAAATACGAAGACGACTACACGGTGGAGGGAGAGCAGGAGGCACTGGAAGCCCAGCTCCAGAACACTCTAACCGACTCCATTTCCCGCGCCTTCGAAACCCCAAACCCAATACTTACTCATTTGAATGCTGATACTAGCTGGCTGCTCTCGCTTCCCTATCCTACACCTGCATACTCACACTCTGCAACCACAATCTCGAGGCATTCGACTGCAATTTCAAAAGCAGACTCAGTAGCATCGGGATCGTCTGCGTTAGGACCGAAGCAGAGAGGGAGAGGACGGCCCAGGAAACACCGAGCTGGGGTGCCAGCTACAGCTCCAAATGGAGAGGATGAAATAGGTCAGAGCAGATATACTGCGGAAGGGAAGACAAGAGAAGTGGAGGAGGGGAGCAGAAAGAGAAGGAAAAAATACTATCATATATTGATTGATCCCTGGTTAAGGGGCAGTCAGAGCGATTTCGCAGCATTCTTCAGCCAACAATGGCATACGGAAACCAGTGCTGTGCAAACTGTCGGAGAGATTGAGGAGGTTATACACCGGATGGAATTTTTGGTGTCTGTCGGCAAACAAGGTGCTTTTAATATGGGTAATGGATGCGATAGAGAACCGGGGGAGGGGAACGGGATAAATATCGACGGAGAAGGGGAGGGGAGGGAGGAGGGTAAGAGTCGAATAGACCTCATTCTCATCTCCCACGAGTTCACAGACCACATGCATAAAGCCACCCTCCTCGAACTCTCCCCCTCGATCCCCGTCCTCGCAACCCCCAAAGCAGCAGGAATCATCCGTTCATGGAATCATTTTTCATACGTTGGGGAGATGGAGCGATTTACCGGTGATTGGAGGAAGATGGGTGATAAGAGAGAGATGGCAAGTGTGCCGAAATGGGTGGGACTAAGTAGGGTTGCATATGCAGGGAAGGATTTGCTGTATTATCACAGCGCCTTGATGATCTGCTTCTCTTCCTCCCTCTCCTCTTCTCGAGACGGCGAAGCAGAAGCGCAGGCCATCTTCTACACTCCCCATGGCATCTCCCCCTCCAACCTTACCCCTCTCACAACAGCATCCCCCAGAATCAACACCCTAGCCCTTCTCCACGGTCTCCAGGATATCAAGCTCGGTGCCCAGCTCAACATGGGTGCTCACAATGGGCTGAAAGTCCAACGGCTGCTAGGAGCTAAATACTGGGTTGGCACGCATGATGAAATTAAGAGGGGAGGGGGGTTAGTGAGTTGGTTTTTGGAGAGGAAGATGGTTACGCTAAAGGAAGCGGTCGAACGAGAAATGGAAGAGTTCGGTACGCTAGAAGGAGGAGAGTTGGAGGCACTGGGCGGAGTGAGGTTTGTGGAGGTGGGTAATGGAGAGGGCTTAGTTTTGGAATAGGAGCTAAGAGATTTAGAGCAGTTCTGCAAGACGGAACCTATTTTGTCGTAAGTCTCTAGGTTGAAGACTCCACCTAATCAAGTAAGGGAAGGATTGAACATACCTGTCTCCTTCTACCTTCCAAAACTCTCGATATCTCGATATCACCTTCTTCAAGTGAAGAAGCCCCGACAATTCACCTTTGTCCAGATTCACTCTCCCTATTCCATTTTCGCAACATATAAAAATAGCTCTCCTCCAAATCAGATCTTCATTGACTAAAGGCAATATGGTGCTGAGCTTAGGACTCTGATGTACTAGTCTGGACATAATTTTGGAGACTAGGCTACGTTGGGAATTCTCTACGGAGTTCATATGCGGTTTTCTGTATGAAGAAAATGAGTTCATTTTCCGATGCAGCTTGGCAGCAGTAACATTTTTAATCCAACGGCAGCTGTTGGCAGTAGTGTAAACTTCCTCGCAGCCACTGTCGGACTGTTAGGCTTTCTCATTCTCTGGGCAGGTAGGTAGCTTTTGAAATTCCAACGAACAGGACCTGAATCATAGTCACTTGCTCTTGGGTCTTTGGTAACTACTTCTGCTAGATAGCTTCGTCGAAAAGAAGCAGCGAGTCCGTCAAACAGTATTCGTACGAGATTTTGCTTTCTGGTGTCCTTGGGAGACAAGAGGGGGATTATTTATACTCTGCCGCGGAGTCCGAGAGACGAGGAAAGGTGAATAGGGCTTGGAAGGAGTTATGGGCGGACATTCCCCTCTTCGTTAAAAACCAAGACCAAATTCGTGTGCAGGAAACAAAGATGGGTATCGGAAGAAGATATGTCACTCGTGGATGGCAAAGTCTTCGGGGACTACTTGTTGACTGCACTGCAACATTACGGCCAAAGAGACAAGGAGAGCTGCAGAAAGACAAATACGGATACGTTAATCTGGATGGCTAGAACTAGATTGAGCGAGTGGTACTCGAATCAGAGGGCCCGTAGCTACGCCGAAGAGGTGATGCATGCTTCCTCATATGATTCAATCACCTGCGTCGATGAGCTTGGGGATAGCTAGAGGTGAATCGGGGGGTATGGAATCCTGCTTCCTTCCGGATGCATTCACTAGCGTATGAATATTTATAACACGGGCTCCATTGCCTAGAAATATTCTTCATTAATAATAAACTAAGCCATCTACAATTACCAATATTCGTGTCTCGGGACTTACGAAGCCACGAGACGATGCCTTCTAATGTTGTTTCTTCAGGTTAAAATTCCTGGTTTTGTCGCTGAGTCGTACTTGCTTTCCACAAAGGCAATAATGGGGTTTGGAACTTGACAGGAACTACGGTTTTAACAACCGTTGTATAAACGGAGTCAGAATATATTTTCGTCTTGATTTGCAACGTGAGAAATCGGGCTGGATTCTCCGCATATGAGTAACTCGTAGCAATGTTTGTACATCTGATTACGGCTAGAATTGGAGTCTTTATAAACCCTTAGAGTTAGACCCTTTATTTGCGAGTAGTTGAACAGATGTTGCAGTCAAGTAAGTCGCTGTTTCTTGATGGGAGGAAATGGGAATGGATACGTGTTGGTTGAGGGTGAGAAAATCTCAATCTTAACGGCAGTGGGATAATCGACGGCAGTAGGTTAGATAGGGAAGAGCTGTTTCCGCTTTCTTAAAACGTAAATGGAGTTTGGCAGCCGCGAGTTTACTTGATATTCTATTTAGCAGATGATGTGACAAGCCCCGACAATTCCATATCCTATGCTCATAGTGCTTTCGAGGCTGTCCGGTCCTATAAGATTTTAGATCGGCATCAACCTGTGTCTGTCTGACGCTCCGTGGACGAGCAAGAGATGCTTTTATACTCGGGGCTAGCAGGAGGGGGAACGGTAAGTGAATTGTGTAGGGTAATAGGGAGTGAATGACTAGAATAGGAAGGAGTTTAAATTGAGATTTGGAATTTGCTGTGGATTGGAAAAGTCCTTAACAACAAGAGAACTAGCTTTAGAGAGGTCTGAAATGAAGGATTAAATCCACAACGGTTGATTTCAAGGAAAACATAACCTAAAATGCTTTGGGACAATGCCCACGAGAAATGCTACTTAATCGACGGTGAAAATTAAAAGTACCGTCGGCCAATAAGGACTATTTTGTAATAAGAAAGTCCGCATATTACCTATTTTTACGTATATTAGATGGTGAAGCAGTAGCCGTTAAGTTGCCTGCTTCTTATCCATGTCCAGGGCAGGAGGAAGAAGAGTGATAGAGTGCAGATGAGACCGATGTACAGTACAAAGGGCTACCCAAGGAGTGTTGCAAAACTTTCCTGGTATGATGAGAATATGAAATGATTAGCCCTTCCGGCAACACTAGCAACATGCTCAAGAGAGGAACTCCATGCGGAGTCAGGAGCCTGCGAGAAGGCTGTGCAGAGCGATCACGATCGCTGCGATGCAAAAATGCCATGCCATGCAAGGAGGCCACCGAGATATGAACTGCACGATGGGTAACTTCAAATTTCAATATTTGGAAGGCAGTTAACCTTTAGGATGATTCGTAGTAAAGAAGCAAGTGGTTCGCATGTTTAATGCGTTGCTCTATACTTGAGTTCAAGTGTTTCAGTTTGAGCAAATTTTCAAGAAGAAAACGGAAGTTGAATCGAAGATCAGGCGCAGTGGTAAAAATATTATAAAAGGTGACGACTAGATACACGGAAAAAAGAGATTAATAACCCGCCAAAAAAACCCTACATAACATAATTGAAGCTTTCTCGATCCTGTAGTTACACAAGGGCGCAACTGATGTCTGTTCCAGATATGCCTCATCAGATGGTTCTCGCATCTCGTTCAGCCGACCTAGACTTGCCAGTCATTTAAGAAATACCCCTTAGATCAACAAAACAAGTTTTTTATACATTTCCCCCCTCTTGCGACATGGTCCTATACCCCTCATCTCCCAACTCATCTAGAATACCCAACTCTAAAAGCAGAGCCGGTCATCATCTTGATCATTAAGTCTCTTTCTGCCTTCGGCCATTTCCTAGAATCCACAGCATCTTGCGTAGTAGTGAATCCTCTCCTCTTCCACTCTTTGTAATCACTGATCTGCACACAATGATGCGGAATCTGCAAATCCTTCGCAACAACCCAGTCCAAGTCGGTTGAGGTGTCAGCCTTTGGTACTCCCATAATACTAGCTTTCTCCGTATCCTCTTGGTTCTTCCGCTCAAAGTAATCGTCCATCCGCTTGAACGCTGCCGCAGACCTGTTGAAAGTACGGGTTACACGTCCCGTTAGATTCTCGTAGCTCAAAGCGTATCCCCAGTCGTCGTACAGCGGCTTCGCATTTGGACCCCGCTGTTTAACAAGTTCGCATTTCTTGTCATGGCGATAGAATGCATCAAGGCCGGTTTCCGTCATCGCCCTCTTCTCCCTAGCCTCCTGGAATCTCTCCCGTCTCTTCTTCGCATCCGCCTCCAATGACTGCTTATACTCCACACTCGCCTCCAAATCCGCTTTCCTCAACCTTTCCCTAATCTCTCCGCTCCCACCACTAACCGGCAACCCCCTCGCCTTCAATTTCTCCTTGATTTCCGGCATAAGCATGGCATCGTAATTAGGAAGCGTAGGCATAGGCCCCATGATTCTTGGCTCCTCTTCATCCCTCTCAACCTCTTTCTCCAACAGCTCTTCTTGCTCCGCTTCATGCACTTTATCGCGATCATTCTGATGCAACCTCTCCACCAACTCATCCCTCCTCCCTCCAACCTTCAACTCGCGGGATCTCAGCTCGGCTTTCAGTGCTTCCATTCCCATTTCCTCATATTTTGCAGCTTCGACGAGTGACTCGTTCTCTTCCTTCAGCTCGTCGCGCTTTTTGGAGAGATCGGAGCGCTGGAGGCGGAGTACGAGTTGGGATTTTGTGCCGCTGATGGGAAGGCCACGATCGTAGAGCTCCTCTTTGAGAAGCGGGATTGTAAGGGCGTTCCAGGAGGTGGGCATATCTTTGGCGGCTTTGGTAGGTTTGGCTTTCTTGGAGGCGAAGGGGATGTTTGCGGATGATTCTGCGAGAGGACGTTTAAGAGGCATTGTGATTATTGAGCTGATTATCTTGTAATGTAAAAAAAGGCCAATTGATGTCAAGCTTATTGATTTTGTAGTGTGATGTGTGGTGACAATGATTTGAGAAGGAATGATGGTTTTGGGAAGAGAGTGGCGTTGTTTTTTGTTGACATCAGAAGACGCGACGCGACTGGGATGGCGTTAGAGCTGCATGGCGTTGTTGAGCATAGCGAAATTTGAGGATGAACCGATTATTACTTTGATTTATCACAAGAAACCGAAAAATTTTCAAAATCCTTGTTACTATTCTGATATATCGCTTTCATTGCGATTGAGAATTGGGCAAGACTCCCTATCCCTTATCTTCTCGGGACTCGTATGTCTTCATTGTTCTCTTCGCTATAACGCTCATATTCTTGAACATCGCTAGGGCCCCTCGCTTCGAATAGGGGTGTTTAGGGGCCTAGCGAGACAGGGACGAGGCGTCATGCAATCCTTTGTTATCAAGCGGATTCAACTGCTCAGGTCAGCTAAGTTATCCAGAACCCTCATGATTATCTAAATAGTGCCAAATATTCAGGCTCTTTCAGAAGTTCACATTCCCTACACAAAACCCACATTCTCTTGACATGCCCATGCCCCCTTCTCTTACACGGGCGACGAATGGAAACAAGAATAACAAGGCAAAATGGTATATTACTAGAACAAACAGCACACCCTTACCACTGTAATACGACTCGAGAATATGGCCATGCCATCAACCTAATCATCAATCCCACCCCACTCTCCATCACTCTCACCATCATCAACTTCCTTCACCTCACTAGCTTCCTCTTTCCCTCGTCTCCTACTCCCCTCAATAGCCCCCTTCCTCCTATTCTCCACCTTCCGCTCATACCCACTCTTACTACTAATCAGCATCCTCCCCTTCTTCCCCTTCGCCTCTTTCCCCTCCTTCCCTTTCCCAAGACCACCCCTTCTAGCCTCCACACCAAACTTCTTCAAATCACTCTTCTGCTGCTTACTAGGCGTCGGTAACGCATCCAACAGCCACTTCTTCATCCCCGCTTCACTCGGTTTCTTCCCCGCCGCCTTCTCGCTCGCCGCAATTATATTCGCAATATTTTTCACATACGGAATATCCTCTTTCGTATAAAAGGTAACTGCAACACCGCCTTCTCGCCCGGCTCTGCCAGTTCGTCCTACACGGTGAATGTACGAGGCGCCGGAGTTGGGAACGTCGTAGTTTACGACGCCGTTTATGCCTCGGAAATCGACACCGCGGGAGAGAATATCGGTCGTGATTATGATCCAGATTTCGCCAGCGCGGAAACGCGTCATGATTGAGGAGCGGACATTGTCTGAGAGTGAGGAGTGAAGGACTGCGATTCGAGAAGATCCGCCTGCGAGAGAGGGAATGTCGTAGAGAAGTTCAGAGTGCAGGGCTATGGCGCGAGGAATGGTTTGTGTGAAAACCAAGAAAGGGGGGCGGAGAGAAGGGGTCGAGGTTTGGGAGGTGGGGTGGATGAGTTGGCGGAGGGCGAGGAGCTTGCCAGGCTCGGTGGCGGCGTAGATTAGGTGATGGGAGATGTTGGGGATGGCGGAGTCTTTGAGACCAACTACTAGGCGGATAGTTTGAGAAGGATCTGTAAGTTCGAGGCGAGTTCTTCGAGATTGAATGGTAGTTGACGCGAGATTTTCGATGTTGGAGCCCATGGTTGCTGACCACAGGGTTACCCGGAGGGAGGGGTTGATGCAGGAGTCCCAGATTCCAAGGGTTTGATCTCTGAAGAGGGGGTCGAGGAGGACATCTGCTTCATCGAGGACTAAAGTACGGACTGAGGGTAATTGTAGATGGTCGCCTTCTGTAGCCGTGGAAATAGCACTTAGTAACATTCCAGGAGTTGCAACCAAGATATCAGTGTGTGTAACTGGTTGGACCGTCTTTGGCTTGGTCTCTTTGTCGTCTTCATCCTCACTGGAATCTTCCTTCTCGCCATCCTCGTTCTCGGATTCAACATCTTGTATTCCTTGGTTTTCCACAATCCTCAAGCCCTTCCGCATACCAACGATCCTAACTCCAGTCCCAAGACTGAGCTTTTTTGCCTCATTGACAATCTGACTCGCCAGTTCCTTCGTAGGTGCAATGATTATAGCCTCCAATTTATGCTCGTTCTTGTCCTCCATTGTTCGCCGTCTCTGGATGATCTGATTTACAACGGGTATCAGGAACGCCAAAGTCTTTCCACTCCCTGTGGGCGCCACTGCTAACAGATCGACCTCTATTTCCGTGTCCTGTGCAAGAGCTATCTCTGGGCTCAGAAGCATAGGCAGGCTTCCCATCTGCACCTCTGTTGGTATCTTATATCCTTGGTTGGCCAAATTCTCTGCCATCCGTCCATGGATTCCATAAATAGTCTTCAAATCACTGAATGCCTGCAATGGCTGTGGGTAAACCTGCTTTGCTTCCTGCTTGACCTCAACCTTGGCGGCTTTCTCCTTCTTGGACTTTTTGGACTTTTTGACCTTCGATTTCCCAGATGGCAATAGAGTAATCTTCAATCTGTGCGATCGTAATATCTGCCGGCATTCCTCCTCATCCAAGAGCTTGGATGTGGTGCCCGCAGCATCCTGCTCGTTCGCAGCCTTTACTGCTTCAGTACTCTTCTTTGGTTTTGGCGCAGCACTCTTTGGTGCAAAAAAATCAATCGTTTCCTCCTCTTCCTCAGTAGGTTCTTCCTCCACTACCTTCTCCCCTCCCCGCTTCCTCTTCTTCCCTCTCGACTCTGGAATTGCATCGTGGTATAGCTGTGGATTGACAGCACTGCCCGCAGATGGCAATTTCAATGCCGTGGCCTTTCCCGGTACTGATTTCTTTGTCGGCTTGGTGGACCGCGAAAGGAGCTTTAGGATATCCATAATTGTAGTTGTCGGTTTGTCGCCCGCAGTTGCAGAATTTTTGAAATCTTAGAAATTCTGCCGAAGCGGCCGCTTTCGAAAGTGCCGACTTGCCATCAACCTTACTTCGTTACTTCGTCCTTCCTGCAGAGCCAAACACTTGCCTGCAACTCTCCCGAGACAAGACAAAAGAGACTTTAGTTCCATCCCATTTTCAGACGTTTCTCTTTCCTTATATATTCAAATATGGCTGCTGTTACTCTTTCAACTGACATAGTTTCTCTTAGACCTCCCAGTCCAACTACTCTTCTTGGTCACTCAGTCCCAGCCTGCGCCACTACCTCAGTAGGCAGTTACACGGGATGTATCGAAACCCCTTTCTGCTCATCTCCATATGCGACTTTGAGTTTCGAGGCATCTTCACTGACTATGGCCAGTGATGTAGCTTGGTACATTTGTGCCAATTCCAATTCCACTTCCACTTCCACTTCCACTTCAACGCCAAGTTCAACCATGTCAGGTATCACGAGCTCAAGCACCAGCACCAGCACCATCCTTACTACCAAGTCTCCCATTTCACCCACCGGAATCGCCCCAGCATCTCCTCAACACACGCCTTTACCAGGCTCAAGCATCACTACAGTGAGTGGAAGTGCCAGCGCCTCAAATTCAGCGGCATCCGCAACACAGAGGGTGAATGACACTGGCCGCAATATTGAACCCCACGCTGGCCTCTCAGGTCTTATTCTTCTGACATGGATTGGAATATGTGCATTCACGAGCTTCGTTCTGGGCAATTTCAACGTTCAGGCGCGCAGCGTCATTGAAACTACCGTATCACAAATCTTGAGATACAATAAGACATGCTACGCAGCCACTCTCTAGTATTTAGGCTCCAGTCTCTTCTCTCTAGGGTGGCATGTTGAAGAGTTCCTCTTCATCAGATGTTACCAAAGGATTACACTACGGTACTTTCGGTCTACAAAGGCACTCCACTCCGCCGGCCGTTTTAGTCATTCTATCTTCCCAAATCTACCCCTCCTCTAGCCATTTTGAACAAATCACTCAGTGCGGCCCTCAACAGTTCTTTTTCCTTGGAATCCAATGGGTTTTGCTATTCCGGGGAAGGTAGTTTCCGGTGGGTTTTGCAAAACGGCACTTGAAGGGCGTCTTGATTGGAGCGGATAGTCTGGATAAATGTAGATAGATGCAGTCTGGCTTTGGCGGGGTCAATTTCAAGTCAGGGCAGGTAAAGCGAACGCCTCCCGACCAGAACCTATACTTCCATGAGCGGACACTGCTTCCCAGGAAACACTTTAAATTCAAGAGAAGTATATTCACAAGCTGAAGAAAGATACGAAACAATTCGATTGAAAATTCACAAGGATATCAACAATGGCCGATGTATGTGGAACCGTTGGAATACCCCGCCACCAAGACTTGTCAGCTAATCGAGTTGGCTACAGAACTTGAGCTTCGTCCTCAACAAACCACACGACGTAACCTTTGAGCAAAGGCCCAAGCCTACTCTCGTCACTCCCTACGATGTCATCGTTGCCATAAACTACACCGGTATCTGCGGCAGCGATGTTCACTACTGGGAGCACGGCGGAATCGGCTCCTTCATCCTCAAGAAGCCCATGGTCCTCGGCCACGAATCTGCAGGTACAATTGTTGAAGTCGGATCTGCGGTGAAGAACGTTAAGATCGGAGACAGAGTAGCCATCGAGCCCGGAACGCCTTGCAGACATTGCACTCCTTGCTTGTCTGGACACTATAATCTCTGCCCTGAGATGCGCTTCGCCGCTACACCACCGTACGATGGCACACTGTGCGGATTCTATACCTCGGCAGAGGACTTTGTCTACAAGCTGCCAGAGCATGTGTCGTTGCAAGAGGGAGCGGTAATTGAGCCTCTCGCTGTAGCAGTCCACATCGTCAAGCAAGCAGAGATCAAGCCCGGCCAGAGCGTCGTCGTCATGGGCGCTGGCCCAGTCGGCCTTCTCTGCTGCGCAGTAGCCAGAGCCTTCGGGGCAGGTACCATCGTTTCCGTTGATATTCAACCTTCGAGACTCGAGTTCGCTGCTAAGTACGCTGCTACACACACGTTTACACCCTCGCGTGTCCCCGCGGAAGAGAACGCGGCGAGACTCCTGAAAGAGTGTGGTCTCGGCGAGGGGGCAGATGCAGTAATTGATGCTTCAGGCGCTGAGCCCTCAATCCAAACTTCGATCCACACTGTCCGTAGAGGAGGTGTCTATGTCCAAGGTGGGATGGGCAAGGCGGATATCACGTTCCCTATCATGACTGCTTGCATCAATGAAATCACACTAAAGGGTTCTTTCCGTTATGGCAGCGGCGATTACCAACTTGCTATTGATTTCGTCAACACCGGCAAGGTCGATGTGAAGGCGCTGATTACGGGGACGGTGAATTTTGGGGATGCAGAACAGGCGTTTAAGGATGTTAAGGTAGGCAAGGGGATCAAGATGTTGATTAAGGGGCCTAATGAAAAGTAAGGGTCTTCTTTGGGGTGGATTCGATAGGCGTGAAGTTGGGATTGAATCGATTGATGATTTGGTGGTAAAGGGGAGTCGGTATGGTCGGTAACGAAACGAATAAAGCTAATTCCCTTACGAAGTATTCACGTGCCCTACGAAATTATGAACGATGCTGTGCTTAAGTCTCGACTCTAGGAGCCTATGTAACAACAGAGCCTGCCATTCACATCCTGAGTTTACAATGTGGGTGGTATATGAGCTGAAGTTAAATGAGTATTAACTATTAAGGAAGTCTACTCGTTCGCTATCAATTCATCTGTATCTGTTGATTTACCCCTATCCTCTTCTTCCGCCTCATGCCTTCTTTGGCATCGCACGCTATCGATCTCCCTTGGCCTCGGATCACAGCGCAAGCAGCTTCAGCCGATCACGAGAACTTCCTAGAAATGAGAAAGCAAGTACGGAAGTTTTCAGCTGAGCTGAAAGATTCCCATGTGTCAGAGACTTCCTTTTAGCCTAGGTGGAGGGCCATTCCTTTTATAAGAAACTGCGCAGGTCATTTTTGAGGAATTGAGGTGCTTTTTTGTGATCTTGGGTTTGCGCTGCGATGCGATGTCATTAAAATTCAAAGCGAGGAAGCTCAGAACATGGAAAGAGGCGGACGTAGGGTATGAGGAAGGTGAGATACAAGAAAACAGTCAGTTGCTTTCGTTTTCAACACACTCGTTCCAGTACTTGGATATCAAATAAGATTACTTTCTCACCAGATATCTCAAGACATCTATCCCCCTCGCCTTGATCTCCTTTCTTTGCAAAGGCCAAACAGCATCAACAGATGTGAAATGCTCCATCGGATTAGGACATTCTTCACAAGGCTTAACCAGAAATCAAGACATCAATATGAGAGGCTATCCTCTGGGGGGCGAGGTTGACAGGAAGAAATCCAAATTCGCCTCACTTCAATCTCCTGTTCAGCCTTGCGATGACATGACTAGCTACACTGGTGGCAGTGAGACGCTCAATCTCACCAGCTACAGATGGACCGCTGAAACTCGAAATCCTGAGGTTCTGTCGATCTACTGTGGTGGTTTGAGCTAACGAGGTAAGGGAGGCAAATCAGGTCGAGATGGAGGGGAAGGATGAGCTTACTACTTTCGTTAGGATATTGCAATTGAGTTAAGAGAGAGTAGAGCTCTGAGGTATGAGAAGAAGAAGGTGGAAATTGGAATGAGAGATGAAGGAGAACTCCTCATCTCCAAATATTGCAAACACACTCAGTGAAAACCCCACTACTGTACGAAATACCACATCATCAGAATCGGGTCGTCCTTGCGTTGTGGGGAATGTTGCTATGGACGCCTCTTGGCGATGTTGATGATTGGAGAAATCCAACACTAGAAGAAATGACAGACGCTAATGCTGGAAACTTGATTTAATACACTTGGCAAGACAAGTGATAAGATGGATGGGATGTTGCCTCGTACTGTACTGTAGCATTCCCGTCGTTTTGCGTATTGTATTGTCTGTACCCTTCCAAGTCGAAATCGGCTTCTATATCGTCATTTTGTCGTGTACTAACTCTCCTTCTCTCCTCCTGGTTCCTGTTTCCCAAGTACCAGGTACCAGGTACCAAGTACCGACGTCAGCACGAGGCATTTCCAGTAACAAAGCGACAGTGACAGATCAACACTCTCAACTGCCGACCCCAGCCACGACTTACTGTAATTGATTGTTTTGGAATTGTGCTATCCATAAGGCTGGACCACTTATTGTTCTTATTCTCGTGGAACAGCAAGGTGTCGTGAGGCCCCGCCCCGTTGGGAGAATCTGTCGAATAATCTCCAAGACATGCGTGAGTGTTCCCCTCTTTCTTTGCATCCAATCCAATATCTGAAACGGTCAAATCATACCAAGGCGAATGGGATCGGAACGGGAGCACAAGCATACCCAAGGAGAGGCCCACGAGTCACGATGCTTCGCTCGTACTTTTTGCCATCCAAGCTTCGTTAAGCTCTGTCAAGCAAGCTTCCTCCAAGAGATGGCTGCATCGATACATTACCGTAGCAGTACCTCCGTATCACGACCTTCTCTTCTGCACTAGATCGAGCGTGTGGTACTGTATCATCCCGATCTCAACTCAACTCAACTCAGCGCAGCTCAGCTCAACGCCCGATGTCCCTATTCCTCTTCCTCTTCTAGAATCTGCCGCGCCACATGAGTGCCTCATCAAATCACAAATCGACAAACAGTCCGCTGTTTGTTTTCCTTCCTCTTGGCAACCCCAATCGGAAGCACGGCCCAGCAGAGCCTTGGAAGTGAGTTCGTTTCGTCAGAACTCAGCTGCATTTGTCGAAACTTGCAAAGACCAAAGCAAGCCAAGCCAAGCAAGAGATCCAGCCATAAGAAGGTACTTCTACGGAGGTCCGGAGGGTACAGGTCCGCTCGTGATACAGTAGACAAGCACGACCCACTCGTTTGCTTATCTAAAGCTCTTGCCATAAGAAAGCAACCATCCAGTACTTCTTGCTATCCAGCATCTTCTTGCACAGTTCTGCTTGAACCTCCTCACTCCTACGCCTCCCACCCTCAACCATCATCCATCATCCATCATTCATCATCCAAACCCCTCATCGCCCATCGAAACCTCCCACAACCCCGCAACCCAAAACGTTCTAATCTCCAGCCTCCATCCTCCATCCTCCAGATACAAGAATTCCATTTCGCGTCCCTCAACATCGATGAAGCAAGCTTCGCCTGATACTGAATCATTACTAGATCGCATACGCTCTTGGGCAAGAACCAAAGCGCATGGCCCCTCTCCACTCTCCAAAGACTCGAGTCGATCGACAACTCTCCCCTTAGACAATACCACCCCCTCGCCTTCGACAAACAATACACCCCAGACTCAATCCTCCAATCCTCAAAATGATACAACCAATATACCTCCTTTCCCCTCCGCAGATGTCCACGGATTGCCCCGCGTGTCCTCGAAACCCACAGCGAACAATGTCGCCGACAATACATCTTCCGATCACCCGCCACCAGCTCCACCTCCGCAAGTTGGTGGGGAGGGGTCTGTCATAGAGCAGAAGAAACCCAAGAAAAATGTCTTCGTTCGATTCTGGAAAACCGCTGTTGCTATCCTACTTTCAAGTTACATCAACCTGTTGCTAGTCTTTGTCCCAGTAGGCATTGCAGCTTATGCTGTTGGTATGAAACCAGGAATCATATTTGCTATGAATGCTATTGCCATCATACCCCTGGCAGGATTACTCAGTCATGCTACCGAAAGCGTGGCCAAGAGAATGGGAGATACGATCGGAGCACTAATGAATGTTACCTTTGGTAACGCAGTTGAGCTTATCATTTTGTAAGTCTTGATCATTGCCGCCTTCAGGCCTTCGCTAACCTCGTCCAGCATGTATGTCTACCTCAGGGATCAAGACAAGAAAGAGCGAGAAGCCCTCTTAAAGGCATTATCATATCAATCGCGTCCCACATCATCCGTTCCTGTTCCCCTTTTTGCAGTTACCCGTGCCTGTTCGTGACCTCTATTTAAAAACCTATGCTCACACTTAGTTCCTTAACCATGCAGCATTGCTCTGTCAAAGGTATGCTTGACTCTTGACTGTGGTCGACCATGACTAACTTTCCCAGAATGAAATTCGCATTGTTCAAGCTTCTTTACTCGGCTCCATCCTTGCCAACTTGCTCTTGATTCTAGGCATGTGTTTCTTGATTGGTGGACTTCGGTTCCGTGAACAGGTATGCTCTATAATGATTGGTCATGGACCAAGCTGACTCTTTCAGATCTACAACAGCACTGTTACACAGATGAGCGCATGTCTACTTAGTCTAAGTGTCATGAGCTTGTTGCTCCCTGTAAGTTTTGCTGTTCCGAATTGATGAGAGTTGCTAATGTTTCTAGACTGCATTCCACGCTTCTTTCAGCACCGCATCCCAGACAAAAGCAGAGAATGCTGTCTTGAAGGTCAGCCGTGGTACTAGTGTCGTAAGTGATACCTTCCTTACTAATTACCTTACTGATAATTACAGGTCCTCCTTCTTGTTTATTTCATGTACCTGCTCTTCCAATTGAAATCTCATGCCTACATGTACGAGAGTACACCTCAGCATATCATCGATGAAGAATCAGCTCCAGGTCCTGTTGCTGCATGGATGGAATCCTCAGACGACGACTCCTCCTCTTCTTCAAGCTCAGATTCGGATGGATCCAGTGGCTCGAATACCACAGCTAAGCGAATCAAACGTGTGATGAGAGGTGGACGTCGTCGCCGCAAGTCAAGCTTTGGATCCAAAGATACTGCTGATGTTGGTGAGGTAACTCGCCCTGAAGCTACACGAACTCCTTCTCTTGGTACCGCCTCTGTCTCTCCAGTCAACACTGATCTTCCCGAGGATGCTCAAACCGGATTTGGCCATCGTTTCGGAGCTGTCAATCCAGGTGATGATGGAGATGACGAAGAGTTACCCCGTCGAAGCCGTAAGAACTCAATCACTGGTTACTTGTCCAAGAAGGAGCGCAAGAAAGAACGCAAGCGCCAAGAAAAGAGACGCAAGCGTGCAGCTCGCCGTAACGGAGATGACACCATCATCGAAGGAGATAGTGCCGCCGCTGAGAAAGCTGCTGCTGCTCATGATGCCGATGCTCCTCGCCGTGTGGACTTTGCCGTTGTCGAAGATGCCGATCCTGGAGCCGTCACTGACTCTTCTCAAAAACGAGCCTTCGGTATTCGTAATCTCAGGCCCGCAATCCCCAAGACTTTCTCTCAGAACGTTTTCACCCAACCTGGTTCCACACCACCTGCTGCTTCTACTGGTCCCATACCACATGTTAGATATGGAATTCGTCGTACAAATTCCCTTCCGGATCGTCTCAACCAGACAACTTCCATCCCCCAAACTCAACGCATCACATCCACCCGTGTCTCCAGCCTTGCTATTGCCGCGAACAAGGAGTGTGATGATGAGGAGGAAGAGAACATCTCTCGCACCACCGCCGTCGCCTTACTGCTAATCAGTACTGGCCTTGTTGCCGCATGTGCCGAGTTCATGGTTGGCTCCATCAATGATGTCGTATCTGGCGGTTCAGCTCTCAGTGAGACATTTATTGGCCTCATAATTCTCCCCATCGTTGGTAACGCGGCCGAGCACGTGACCGCCGTCACCGTGGCTAGTAAGAACAAGATGGATCTCGCCATTGGTGTAGCTGTTGGTTCTTCCATCCAAATTGGTAATTCTTCCCCTCCCCCCTCCTCTCTCGCATCTCCGCTTCGTATCAGCTATCAACTAACACCCCTTTCTAGCCCTCTTCGTAACCCCCTTCGTCGTCCTTCTCGGCTGGTGCATGCAAAAAGAAATGACCCTCTATTTCACCCTATTTGAAACCGTTTCCCTATTCGTTTCCGCCTTCATTGTCAACTTCCTAGTCCTCGACGGTCGCTCTAATTATCTCGAAGGAGCACTGTTGTGTGCTGCCTATGTGATTATTGCTGTGGCGGCATTCTTTTATCCCAGCGTCGCGGACCAGTCAAACTTGGGCGGAAATGCAGACGCGGCGCAGAGGATGGTTAGAGCTATTTTTGGTGTTTAAGCCAATTCGTGGCTGGGGACGATGAGAGATGGTGCATGAAGGGGTGGAAGGGGTGGAAGGGGAAATGAGTTCATGGTAACCGTTTGGTGGATATTCTTTCACCTAGCTGGGAACCGAGTTTGTGGGTTACGGGATGGAATATATGCCTAGTCCTTGGTGGATGGGCACTAATTCATACATTCTTTTCGAGTAATTGCTTTGAGATTCGGGATGTTTTTGGCTTTGATGTTATAGTTACTGTCGTTTCAATACCCTAAGTGGCTGCTGAAATGAGAAAAATTGTTCTGGGAATGCTTATCTTCTGGTCGAGTGATGAGTGATTTGTGACCTGTGAGATGAGCAGCATGGCTGCGAAGGGATTGATTCGATGAGGTGGAGCGGTAGTCACTCTCATCCGAGCCGATTTCCATATCTGCTCTATGTTGTTCATCCCTTTACCGTTCTTGATCTCCAGATATTACCTTCCCGGCGGACTTTTCATCTCAGCATGTGCACATAACCCCCTCTCACACTTCACCTTTAAAACATAGTCTGCCCAAGCATGCTATAGTCCCATTAACGGAAAGGGCGCCAGAAAGGCAGTTGCTCTTTCCCGGTTCGCCCGCGATTCATAATTAAGAAGATGGAAGTAGTGATATAAAGGCGAGTGTCCTCCTTATAAGGAGAGAGAGAGAGAGAGAGAGAGAGAGAAAAGCATAACCAAAGAAAACACAAGCACAATACCTCCTCCTCCTCTTATACCAAACTAAACCCAAGCACGAGATCCTGCCCTAGATTCCTAGATATCCGTCCTTACTCAAGTTCAAAACTTACCTTACTACATCGCGAGCTGCGAACTTATTCTTAGGACAGTGAGAGTAGTGGGTTTTTTTCTTCTTAGATTGGGGTCTGGGGACTTGCTTAGTTGGGGAATTTGATTGTTGATGGTGTGTGTGTGTTAGTGGGAACTGTGAGATGGGGGTGGATGAGGGTTGGTGTGTATATATATAAATGGGTGAATGAGCTGCATTTGGGTAGTCACGCACGGCTAAATGGCGAAAGGCGGTATTTTCTTCGACTGCTCGTTTGTTGGTTAGTTAGTTGGTTATTTGGAATTTTGGATTTCCTTTTATATTATCCTATTGTATTCTACTCTACTATCTCGGCATTCTAGATTGCTTATTATCTTTATTCCCAGCTTCGTTTACCTACTTCCTCTTGTCTTGTTAATGGGATCTTGTAGTTGCCTTTGAAATTATCGATGGTATCTACCTCCTTATCTCTGTCTAGTACAATATATATATAAAATGTACTGTATAGTGTAGTGTATCCTATCCCTCGTAGAAGTAGCCAGGTACGTATCCCAATCTAACTCTGTAGCTCTGCGGCTAGATCTATCTCCTTGGCTCCCGGTTCTCGATTCCGGACATGGAATGTTCCTCTCTTGTATATCCTGGCGTTAGTTATTGGAGATGCTAGGGTGAGTTGTGTGTGTCTTGGAGAATGGAGAGTGAGATGCGGGGACTGTTGGTGTGTAGCGCAGATATATGGTATTTTTTAGGAGGGTTGCGTTGCGGATGGATGGATGGATGGTGGTACAAGGCAAGGGGTTGAAATATTCAAATAGGGGGAACGAAAGCCAGTGAGTGAGAATGGCGATAGGGAGAAGACTTGGACATCAATTATTGAGAGATAGAGATATATATATATTTGTGGATTAGAGACGAGATTTGAACTTGATCTTGATGTTTTAACTTCCTTGGAATTGAAAGAAAAGAAGAGAAGATATAAGAATAGAGTAGAAAAAATAGGAGAGAATGCGGCTTGGGCCGAGGAGGGAATGAGATATCAACGTTAAAGGACGAGGTTAAAAAGGAAGAAGGAAGGATGCGTTCTGGTTTCGCATAAATACTGGCAAGCCTCGGATTTCAAAGTGCATTTGAGGAGATGCGAAATAGCTTGGGGTTTTTTTCGTCTTGAGTTTTAACATTATTCATTATATACAATATTTACATCCGATATCTACAGTGTAGTGGGTATCGTCACACTTTTTTTTTTATCTCATTCCTTCTCATCTCATCCTTTCCTTCATCTCATGTTCCTTTCGTCTTGGCGTTCCTATTATCTCGTTTGATCTTTCCATTATCTCATCACCACACCGCGAGAGCAAGCACTGCCATTCCCAAGGCGCTTCCTAGCATCCTCAACCAACCCATCGGCTCCCCTCTCGCCAACCCGCCAGCTCCGGTAAATATCGTCCCATTAAACGTACTGCTCCCCGGCCCATTCACAGCCGTACTCGTCGCTTTCGCACTCGTCGGCGTAAACCCTCCGAGACTCGCAATGATACCGGCTATTCCACCTGTCCCGGCTGCTGTCGCTGTTATGGCAATCTGACTCGCTCCGCTCACAGCAGTCACTGCTACCGTCGAGGTTCCTCCTGATCCAACGACCACGACGCTGGAACCTCCAGGTTGTAGGCTGAGAACGGTGCCAGAGACGGTAATGGCCGAGCCTCCGGCGACGAGTGTCTGCGAAGCAATCACATACCCCTTCCCCACTGCCGTAGTAGGGAATACCGAGTTCAGAGCTTGCGTGCTACCACCTACTACTATGCTCTGCCCTCCGGAAACAAGAGAGATTACAGTCCCACTCAGAGTCACTGCCGCTCCACCAGCAACTAAGGTTTGTGAACCTAAGACTACGTAGGCGCTGGTTTTTGGGTCCGCAGCTGCTGGAGCGGGGGTTACGATTTGAACAGCTTGGGTGGTGGCTGAGCCGGCTGGGTCGCCGATTATGAGACTGGAGCCGTCAGAGGCGAGGGAGAAGATGGTGCCGGATGCTGTGATTGCACTTCCTGCCCCGAGAGTCTGGGACCCAATGACGAAGTTTGAGGATGGATCGGCGATGATGGTGGAGGAGCCGATAGTTATTTGTGCGGCGGGGTTGGTGGTGAGGGGGGCAGCTGGAGAGGCGGGCGTAGGGGTTTGGGCTGGGTCAGGGTTGACGACGGGATCTGCTGAAGCGATAGTTGCGGGATCAGCTACTGGAGAGGCGGACGTAGGGGTTTGGGCTGGGTCAGGGTTGACGACGGGATTTGCTGAAGCGATAGTTGTGGGATCAGCTACTGGAGAGGCGGACGTAGGGGTTTGGGCTGGGTCAGGGTTGACGACAGGATCTGCTGAAGCGATAGTTGCGGGATCAGCTACTGGATCTTGGGATGACGAAGTGGATGTGGAAGCTGGCACAGGGTCAACTTCCACGATCGAAGTTTTCCCCACTGTAGGATCCGGGGAGCTTGATGTCGGCGTAGAAGTCGGAGACACCGTAGCAGGCGTAGGGGTAGCGGCCGCAGCAGGCGTACTTGTCGTGGTTTGATCTTGTAAAACAACAGCAGCGGGCGTCGTAGTCGCCGGATTCACAAGTCCATTTCCTCCAGTCAATACATACGGCGGATCAACATAAGCCGACACACCGGGCACACAGCTTGCCCACGCTTCATTGATAGTGAACAATTTCGTTGGAACGGAGATCTCGGGTGAGCAAGGGTTGTATTTCACAGTATACAGCTCGTAGTCTGTGGCGGTAGACCAGGGGTAGACGACAGAGTCGACGAGAACTTCGACAGGTTGCCCCGCGGTTTTGGGGAAGATGGTAGTGGTTGTCCAGTAGGTCCCCCAGGACCAGGGGTGAGAGGAGATTACGGTTGTGATGTCCATGCAGGTTAGGCTGGTGATGTTAGATGGGAATACGAGTGGAAGAGAATTGGGACGTACTCGGCTCCCCAGGTTCCTTGGGTGAAGTTTCCGCCAACTACAGTTTCGGTGAAGAGACCGCCCGCGGCGCCGGTGTTGTAGTAGATTGGACGTGTAGAGAGTTCGGTCATATCGAATCCGCTAAGGATAATTAGTGTTGTAAGTGGTGATGAAGTTAAAAGACTCACATCGTGGTAGCGCCATGAATTCCTGCAACAACTCCACACAAGTCTGTTGCTTCAAGAGTCTGGAATGCAATGTAAATTGATGGCGAGTAACTTTACCAGATTAGCACGATACATTGAGAAGTCGGGAAATACTTACAAGGTGAAGTTGTTCTTCTCATCAATGAGCTCGGTAACAGGAGCTACTGTGGTATGTGTTGTATAAGTGTGGTTACTCTTCGTAACGACCGTCTCAACAGTACTCGCGGGCCCCGTACGAGTCGGCCAATGATAAACCTCAATACTTCCTCCCATTAACGTGCAACTTGAACAACAGGGCTTATGCGCGGTAAACGAGAAAGTATCGAGATAGCTTGCAGCCAGTGTCGTTGATACAGCTCCTCCGCTTGCCGTCACAGTCGATACCACAGCTGTAACCGGTGCAGTTGCATACCAATCGTAAACACTCGTCCCAAACTCCAGCGAGCAAATCGTACCGAGAGATCCTGTTAGGGATGAAGCGAGCCAGCTATAGCCAGCGTAGTAGACATACGGATTTTGGAGCCCGATGACACCGCCTGGTACTTGGGGGTCGAGAGGGGCGAGGCCTGCTGAGCGACTGCATGTTGCTTGGTTGGCGACGAGGCAGGAGACGAATGAAGAGGCTGCCGCATCGAGGTTTGTTACTGTAGGTGCTGAAGTCACTGCGGATTTTGCTGAGGTGATGGTTGAGGTTGGTGAAGAGGTCGTGGAGGTCGTGGAGGCAATATCGGCGTGGACAGTTCCTGCTGGGGAGGCGGTCGTTGATTCGCTTGCGGTGGAAGATTGGGATTCCGTGGAACTTGAAATCGAGGAACTGGATATACTTGATATCGAAGACGAAGAGCTGAAGGAGGAGCTAGTGCTGGACGTCGAGGATGAGGATGATGATGATTTTGTCGAAGTCGAAGAAGAATTGAACGAGCCAGAACTGGACGTTAAACTACTTGTTGCACCAGCTGGTGCCTTGAACTCGGTCCCAGGAGTAAGTTGGAAAGTTATAGCTAACGCGGAAGCAATGAACAACTGGATCCGAAACCACATCTTGTAATCTTACTCTCCTAGCTGACAGGAAACGAAATCCACACTTCAAGAAACGACAGACTGGATGGACGTTGGAAGACGGATACGCAGGTACAACGGGGGGGGATAGCATGTAATATAAAGCGGCTTCATACCTTACAGTACAGTACCTCATTTCCTCCTTGGTGGCACTCATGGGTGCAAAGGGAAACGTGGGGCTGGGTTCGGAGAACAGGGGCGCATACAGTACGACTACGAGTCCACGATTGAACCCCGGCTTACAGTACAGTATGAGATTTTGATGCTCGACCAAGGACTGTACAGTACAGTAGGACAAGGGAGGCGAGCAGTCAGGGTAGTACTGTAGTGTGGGCTGCGATTGTGGCGTGCGGCTACTGGTACTTTGCGAATGGTCCCGAAATGGATCGCAAAGGGCGATTAAGCTCACACTTGCATGCACTGATGCAACTTTGACGCCGTGGAGATGTTGGCTGGGGACATGCGCCGCTGATGTGCAGAGCGAGCCCAATATTCAGTACCAAGGTATAGGGGAAGCGAAGCATCATGAAGCCTTTGCTGACGAGAGCGGGATGAATCCGTCGCACAGAGTACCAATTACAGCAGAAGGGGCTGCAACTTACTTTGAAGTAAGTCCGGGAGTGTCAGTTCTAGGGCTGCACTGGCTAGAGTAATCGCATAACGCGGGCCTGTTCTTGTTAAGCGCTGTGAGATCATTGAGATGAGGACTTCTTGATCAACGGTGAGACAGCAGCAGTGGCCATCAACAGGGCTGAGGGAAATGAGAGGTCGGTCCTACTTCCAGGCTTCAAACACTTTGCTCGTATCTGAGAATCCGAGAATCTGATCCCTACTGTAGATTCCTTGTTGATGAGACGGAAGAATACAATCGAATGAGAGGGGAGAAGAGAGTATCAGGAATAGCATCCAGTGCGAAGTACGTAAGTATAAGTGCATTGCACACCATCTCTCGAAATGCGGCGTGGAAACTCTCTTCTCGTCGTGGCCTCTCATGTCCTGTCCTGTCCTGTCCTGTCCTGTACTGTACGGAAGGATACTAGTTTAACACCAGATCAACACAGCCTCGTTCTCATTCACCCTCTTCGCCAGGTCCAGAAAGCTTAGAGGTCTCGATACGGAATCGGTACGGAAGTACAAAAGAGGCGCATGCTTCTCAACGCAGAACATTGCACCGAGTGCAGTATTGAGTAACGTTAAAAATAACCGGCCCTTACATCGTTAACCTGGTTTGATCTAGTTTGATGGGTGGCACGGATGGATACGGTAAAGTACTGTACAGTATAGTATACTGACAGTACAGTAACTGCAATAGACTGCACTCCGTACACGAGGCGCGTCGGGACTCGGGCCGTGAGGGGCAATTGATTTGCTTCGAAAAGCGAGCAGGAGGTTGTGACTGGTTGGCTCGAGAGATGATGAAGCTTGGATTACTGTAACCTCGTAAGTACGAGGGCCTGGGAAGTTGGCACTTGACAAATCGCTTTTGGGCTGGTGGTCTTGATGTTGGAGGTTAAATCTATCGTCGGTGAGTAGGGCCAACGAAGAAAGATATAGTGTAGGAGAGCGCAAGAATCCTTTTACCTGGAATTTGAGAGCGATCTTGGTCTTCTCAAGTGCTGGGCAGATATGCGATTCCCAAGTAACCACCAAGTATTGGATATCTGGCATATTTACCGATATTGGCATATGGCACAGCAATGTCAGATGGCGAGAACAGCCATCTTCAGGATCGTGAGTATCCGAACGGAAACTATTGTACAGTACTATAGCTCCTGGCATGCAGCTCATGGCTTGGTGATGATCATCTTCAACTTTGGGACCAAAATCACGTTCTTGGAATGGTCGATCGCATGACCTTTCTACTGAGTAAGATCTTACAAAACTTGAACTCGGAAGCTTGAGAGCGAATGCGAAGCTGAACAGGAAGTGAATGAACTAATAGTAAGCAGTGGGTGTGTTATTGGGACCTTGGAACGGACTTGGGACGGAGAAAGAGGAATCTTTGGGAGTAAGCAGTAGAGACTTGAGAGGCATCGGAATCGTGACACGGGCTGCATCCAGCTTGTTGGTTGAGCAGTGAACCATGAAGTGAAGATTTGAAGCAGCTCGGATATTCATGAGCGCTTGGAAGGTGAGAAGACTTGGATATTCCAGATGCTCCGCATAGGCAGGGATTGAAAGATATCACCCTAACTTGATAAATTGGAACGATGGATCATCAAGGCTAGAATTTTCAGTTGAATGGGACATTCGATTTCCTACTTCCTTAAAAGATTGAGATGTTCGCAACAATACTCGGCGGCGTGTTCATTTTATATGCAGTGTGGTGAGGGAAAATTAAACACTTGGATATTCCAGATCAATTGGATTTGGCATGTACAGTATTCAAGAACTACGCTAAATCAATAATCCCTATAAACTTGATAAAACATGCGATCGGGATTTTCGCGGCTGATAGACTATTCCAGATGATGTAAACAAGCAGGATGCTCATAAAATCCACAATCCACAGTCCACATTCCGCATTCCTCAGGCTACAAGGCCACCATGACGACGAACCCATCTTTGCCGCAGAAACTTCAACGGCAGGCAACTCAACAACTCCCGCAGTAGGCCACCGAATTGATTATTTACCATCAATACCACCACCACTTGAGATTCATACTAAGTCGCTGAGCGCGCAACTGAAATCTCAAAATGGTTTACGATTGGGAGAACAAGGAAGAGGAGTGCTACAGAATGTATATCGAGGAGAAGAAGTCTTTGGAGGAGATAATGGAATTTATGAAGATTCATTACAAGTTCGCGCCCTCGTAAGTCCATGCAGCCCGTATATCTACTGTTCGCCGTACAAACTCACCGTACACTCTGCTAACTCCCATCAAGTAAACGTGTGAGTGCTTTTCCTCCCTCACCCGTCGTCACTTTGAGGCTGAACTAATAACACCACCAGGCTTTCCAAACCCAATTCAAACGCTGGGACTTCCCCTCAAAACAGAATCCGGCACATAAGAACGCTGCCCTTGTTCAGCGCGTTAAGGAGCTATGGGATTGCAATACATCCCAGCGGGAGATGCTACGGACACTTAATGAGGAGGGCTTTGATATCAAGGAGCGGGAGTTGATGCGCGTACGAGCAAAGAACCGATGGCTGCTGCGAGTTCCCAATGGCATGAAGAGCAAGAAGCGTGATTCCGATCAAGATGTCATCAACCAACTTCAAGCAGCTCTATACCCAGATGGACAAATGGCAGATGCGGAGGGGGAGGATGAACCGATGGATGATCTTGGTATGGCAGTTGGCAGAGAGTCTCCTCGTGAACCTTCGCCGCCACTGAGTCCCGAGGTTATGAAGAAGAGACAAGAGCGACTTGCCAAGCTACAAGCCGAATCTGCAGAGCGTTGGACTACCCGAAAGCGTCGTCGCCGCACTCGTGGCTGGGCTGGATTACCTGCGGATCCTCCTGGACCTCCTCGATTCCCCTCTGAGACTACGATTGATGAGAGTAAAGCTTTCTTAAGTCTAGACAACCGCTTGTACCGCGATATCCGACAGAAATTTCAACGAATCTGCGAGGAGGCTGACATTATCAAAAAGACTATTGCTGGCCCCGAACGTTGGGAGGCAGCGAAGGATAGACTGGTCCAAGAGAGTCAACATCTTCAGAATGTCTTCTGGTCTAATGAGGACAATCAAGAGGCAAAGAAGCTTGCTCTTGACGTTGTTTGTAGTGACGTTACAAAGAGAATGAGAACCTTGGAACGACGAATGACTATTGCAGAGGCCAAAAACGCTCTTGGTGTCAACCCGGAGGAATCTCGCCAGCTTCGGAACGCTTTTTACCAAGTTTTGAAGAACGACCATTTCACCAGTAAGCTTGAGGCAGGGGAGGAGCATTGGAAGGAGCTGAAGGCCCAATGGATCAACGGTTCTGAGCTATTGCAGAGCCTGCTAGCACCAGGAGATGCCGATCCGCAACACCAGGATAAAGTTAAAGCTATGGAGGTGCTTTGCAGAGATGTCATGAAACGACTTCGTGATGATCAGACTAAGCGGGATCCCACGAGAAAGAAGAAATTCGACTCAAATTTTACCGTTTCGGACGATATGAACCCCTTCGACGCTGCTAATCCGTTTGCCCCCCCTGAAGATAACTTGATTCGGGCAGCAACCTTGGCTCAAGCACAAAACACTCAAATGCAGCAGCAACAAATCCAACCTCCTGCTCCCCGCGCTAGAGCTCCACCCCGGGCCCAAAGTAGGACTCAAGCTCCCAGACAGCAAGCTCAACCGCAACCTCATACCCAAACAATGGTTGATCACAATGATCTTCAAATTGATCCATCGCTCCTTCTTGCTGCTAACAATCCTTCCCTCATGAGTAGAGGCATGCAAAACCAATATCCCGATCAATATGTCAACCAACACTACGCCGCCCAAGCATTTCCACCCGACCCAGTGGCCATTCCGCTATTCTATTTCCGCCTTCACCCTCAATCGCAGGTCCAAACTGATTCTAGAATTTGGCTTGGTACTTTGTCTGCGATCTCCATTCACGAACTTCGACAATTGGCCTGCGCCAAATTTCCTGGTACGGTTACCATTCGTGTGGAAGGTATTATCAAGCAAGCAAGTGGGCAAGAAATGGGCATTCCAATTGATGAGGATGACGAGTTGCGTGCTTACCTTGCTACTATCGGAGGTGTCAAGCCGATCTTCTCTGTACAATTGGTTGCCGCTTGGAAGAGCTAAGTGGCAGGGCAGTGCAAAGGCGTTGATTTGGCACTTGCAAAGGCTGGTTGGGACCAGGAGGGCTTGATGCATTGATGGCGTTGAAGGTATTACCATGCGAATCGCTGCACCTAGATTGATGACAATTCGTTTTGCTGGCTATGCAGTGTAGCCACAGAAGCGTAGAGATAAATGAAATTTCAACCCATCCTGAATATCAAAGTCCTGTTGGGTATTAAAACCCATGTGATTACTCAACTATTCCAAACCATAGGCGTTATTATAATTATCCGTGTTTTTAAGGATCTAATTCATCTGAATATTCGAACCCTCTTGAGCTCCTACTGAACATCTCAGCTGAGAAACCTCGACTATTAAAGAGCTTTAATATTCGGGCAGGTTTAAATATTTCGGGATAGCTGCTATTCTAAACACCGTATAAATATAATGCTTTCAACACTCAAGATTATCTATGAGATTAGGCACCTTGGGTTCGGAAAGCGGGTCCAGAATATTTAACATAAATTCGATATTCAAGCAAGCTCTAACAAATGAATTCAACTGAAAAGACTGGATTAATATAGTCAACCTTAAAATTCAAAAGCTCTGGGAGGAATAGGATTTTGATGATGTATTGGGTGTAATTGGATGATATTCCGGTGCCGCTTTCCCTTTTGTAGCCAGGCCGAGAGACAACACAACATACCTGTTATCTCAACCAGCCGGGGAGCTGTCTAGCCACAGATTCTTCAATCTTGTTTTGAACCTTGAACGCAACAAACACGTAAGGGAAGTACCCAGGTATGAGAACGGCCGAGATGAAGTTGAAAAGTCATCGAATAGCTATCTGCGCTGCTGTCCACTTCCCTTTTATCACTTGAAGGCTTAATTCCTCATCGTTCTTCAGATCTCAACATCAGCCTCACTGTCCTGAACATTACATTTGCTTTTCTGCCTCTCGTCCTCTGCGTTGGCTGAGATTATGTATTCTCACAGTCTTCTTTATGTTTGTTCATTGACGGCGATCAGGATCTTATTTCGACTTGTCGACGTCATCCCAGCGACCAGCCAAGTAGGTGCTATTATAAACCAACGTCGCATCTCAAGGAAGACTAACAACTTCCCCAGAAACTCGACTTTTTCAGGCATCCAAGTCAATCTCAACAATCGAACCAGTCTGGATACTCAAGTTCGTCCGGGAAAATCCCAGCCATAGCATCACTCCCCACTCGCCCGTCATGGCTACCACGATGGATATCCAGATCCAAAACCGAACAACCTCAAACACAGTCTTTGCCTACATCACGGGCCAAGCTCTGGCAAATAATAATCAAATCTGCCTCATCCTAACCGACGGAAAGACGCCGTACTATCCCCCTCAGCCATCTTCGATAGGAACGCCAATTGCCCAGAACTGTTCAATCCCACTTGGTGCCCCTGGATCAACTATCACAGTCACCATCCCACAACTTGCCGGTGGCCGTATATGGTTTGCCATTGGGCAAAAATTGACTTTCCTCACCAACCCAGGAGGAAATGGAGCTGCTCTTGTTGAGCCTTCAGTTACCAACCCCACAGATCCCAATATCAACATCGCCTGGGACTTTTGCGAGTTCACATTCGCCAACGGATCCATCTACGCAAACATCAGTTACGTTGACTTCATCAGCCGATCTATCTCTTTAGAACTTACACCCACAAGCGGCGCCGTCCAAAGAGTCCTTGGCCTGAACATCAACGGTCTTGCCTCCGTCTGCGCTGGTCTCCAATCCCAAACCCTCACCGATGCCAACGACTGGCACAAACTCATCTACCAAGCAAATGGCCAGAACCTCCGAGTCCTGAGTCCCAACAATTCAATTGTCATGAACGGAGGCAATGTGTTTCAAGGGTACTACGACTCCTACGTCAACCAGGTGTGGGCCAAGTACACCTCTACGCCTATTACCATTGATACGCAGGCGCAATGGGGGAAAGTCAATGGCACAGTGCAGAATGGAAATCTCGTCTTCCCTGGACTGGCATCCTTCTCTAAGCCTACAACTGGAGATATTTTCAGCTGTAGTACTGGGCCATTTGCGAACAATGTTGGAGCGACGGGGCCTCTGACTGCGAGAATCAGTGCTGGGCTTAATAGATCAACCCTCCTGCTGGGTGAGCTTCATCCGGATGCTGAGCAAGTCACCAGTTATTATTTGACCCCGACCACGAATCATTATGCGAGACTAGTACATTTGGCAAATCAGGATGGGAGAGGGTATGCTTTTCCGTATGACGATGTGAGTGGAGGAGGGATTGATCAGTCAGGGTTTGTAAATGGAGTGCCGAAGAGCTTTATTGTTAGCATAGCATAGATGACCTGATAGTTGAGCAAATGAAGGTTCTTGTATATCAGAACTATTTTGAATGTTTGAACCCCAATGAATGTGCAGGTTCCTGGACTATTTATGTTGTTTGGAATATCCCAGTCGTTTAAGTAACTTGGTTGCACCAAATCATTTAGGCTTTATTGAACATAATTTTCAGCCCCAAAAATCTGGAATATAGCCCTCACACTCATGGAGCATCCGTTGACCCCGTTGTTGGAAATCAACACCGTATACAACACGTTCTTGCATGGTTTTATGACGTGCTGATCCTACGTCGAGTAAGATGTGGGGGGAAAGCTTCAGAGCTCGACATCCGAACGGCCCTAAATTTCCTAGAGCTGCATCTCCAAACAAAACATAAATGGGCGCCACTTACCTCAACCCCCAACCTTGCTCTCTTCTCCTTTCTCTGTACTAGCTGAGATACATGTAATGCTCTTCATATCTATCAATTGATACCATCGTCTAAAATGTCGCTCTCCCGAAAGGTGCCATCTCGAGCGCTGCTCTCCCATCTCCGTAAATCTTCAGCTCCATGTCTCCGAACCGCACTCTCCAGACAGATACGATGTGAATCTACCTCGAAGCCGCCTGCAGGCGGCAAGAGTTTCCAAGGACAGTTGAACGAGAGTGTAGCTATACGACTGACCCGCGAGGCGAAGGAGAGAGAGCGCTTCTCGAGGGACCGCAACGCATATTCTGGTGGTGGAGGGAGGAGCTTTGCTGTGACATTTGGTATGCATCCCTACTGTGCTGGCAGATCCAGTTGCTAAGCTATTATAGTCGTCGTCTTCTCATCGGTTGGTGGCTACTATTTTGGCACCAAATCCACTCCCAAACTCTCAACCGCATCTACCACTCCCCTTGCCGCAACCATACCCCCAAAATACAATGTCTCCGGTGCGAACATGGAAGCAGCATGGACAGACTTTGTCGCCATTGTTGGGAAAGAGAATGTCTCGACCGTGGAAGCAGATCTCGAGCACCACGCAGGTAGCGAATGGAGTACCCATATCAGCAGCGATGCAGAACGGCCCTTCCTAGTCGTATACCCCGAGTCTACAGAACAAGTCAGCCAGATCATGAAGATCTGCCACCTGCGCCGTATTCCAGTTACCGGCTACAGCGGGGGTACAAGTTTGGAGGGTCATTATGCTGCGACGCGAGGAGGCATCTGTGTTGATTTCGGACGCATGGGCAAGATCCTCAAGCTTCACAAGGAGGACATGGATGTCGTAGTGCAGCCCGCTGTAGGCTGGGAAGTGCTGAATGAGCAATTGGCAAAGGAAAACCTTTTCTTCCCTCCGGACCCTGGACCAGGCGCTATGATTGGGGGTATGGTGGGGACGGGGTGCAGTGGAACGAATGCGTATAGATACGGGACAATGAGGGAGTGGGTGCTTTCTCTTACGGTGGTACTGGCAGACGGGACGATTATCAAGACGAGGCAGCGCCCCAGGAAGAGTAGTGCTGGGTATGATTTGACAAAGATCTTTATTGGGTCTGAGGGGACTTTGGGGTTGGTTACGGAGGCTACGCTCAAGGTCACTACGAAGCCTATTTCGACTTCGGTTGCGGTTTGCAGTTTTGGAACGGTTAGACAGGCAGCGGATTGTGTGGCTAGAGTGGTTGGAAATGGTGTTCCAATTGCAGCTATCGAGATCCTTGATGATGTTCAAATGTTGTGCATCAACGAGGCAAGCATGACCTCAAAGAACTGGACTGAAGCTCCGACTCTTTTCTTCAAATTTGCCGGTACTCCATCCGCAGTCAAGGAGCAAATCGGCCTAGTCCAGAAGCTGGCTAAATCAGCCGGAAGCAAGACCTTCGAATTTGCTAAGAACGCCGAGGAGCAAGCCGAGCTTTGGAGTGCAAGGAAAGAAGCATTGTGGAGCACGATGGCTATGAAGGAGAATGATTCGGATCATGTCTGGACTGGAGATGTGGCAGTGCCGGTTAGTAGGTTGCCAGATATCATCGAGGAGACGAAGGAGGATATGAGAAAAAGTGGTTTGTTTGCTTCGATTGTGGGGCATGTAGGAGATGGGAATTTCCACAGTATGTTCTTCCTCCCGGATTTTGGATATTGCTAACGTTGGAAAGCAATTCTACTTTACAACGACGCACACCGCAAGGAAGCCGAGGAAGTTGTCCACAGAATGGTCAAGAGAGCTGTTGAGATGGAGGGGACGGTTACAGGAGAACATGGTGTCGGGTTGGTGAAGAGAGACTATCTAGAGCATGAGTTAGGCGTTACGACTGTGGATTTGATGAGAAAGGTATGTCCTACTTCTATTGTCCCAGTTCTGTACTAATGATGGGCAGCTGAAATTGGCTTTCGATCCATTGTGCTTATTGAACCCCGACAAGGTCGTCAGAGTACAGAAGCCAAAGGCCGGAGAGGTGGCCGAGTGGTAGATGTGTAGTGCTGGCAAGTCCTTCAGCCAGAGTAAAATATTTAATCCAGGTGGGAAACCAAACTCACTTGGGTAATAGACTTATCAAGTACTCAAAAGCCTTGGTTTGTATACCTATAAGATTTCCCCTTCAATCTCCTCTTCATTTGGGTCACCTCGGCCAACGTGAATCATGGTGGAGACTGCGATTTTATTTTCTCAAATCCTCAAAATTCAGCTATCACCTAGCACAAGAATAGAAAAGGTACAAAGAAAACGAACCAAGTGATTCAAAATACTCTCTTCCCTCTCCCCCACCTTCCCAGCTCCCACAGTCCTACTCTCCCACTTCCCCCACCGCTGTCTCTGATAATGCACAATCTCTACTTCCCTCGACACCGCACCCTCCTGCCTATGAACCTCTATTAACAACACAAAATTGCCTGTCCATTCGCATACAAGCACGCGTTCCACTGCTTCCACACTTTTAAAAATAGATTGAAATCAATTCCCCGTGTGTGAGGAGGGCCCATACCAGAAAATTCTGTGACAACGGCGGCGATCTAGGTTTGGTATTGGTTACCCGGGAGGAGGAGCATGGAACTGGGTGGTGGAGGCTGAGGCCGTGGGAGCGAATCTGCCTTTTGATTTGTTTTTGGACTTCAATCTGGTGGGCTTGGGATCCAGGCTAAGAGTGAGTTGGGGACTGGTGGTTTGAAGTGGGAGATTGAGCAGGAGGTCGGGTGCTCAGTTGTCGGGCTGATGACTTGGAAATGATGAACTGTCGCGTTAGAGACTCGATGATCTCGCTGTTGCTAAGCACCAAGCGGGGCTTGAGAGAAGGTGTTCTGCCACTGGATCATCATGACGAAAGTGGTGTCTTTCGATTCAGGCACTGCGTGAAGCTGGCTGGGAAAAGTTTCTCAGTCGTGATTCTCAGCGCGGGATGGGGATCGGCCTTGGAATTGGCATCTTCTCACTCTTCCAGAGGCCCCTTCTCACTAGCGCTGACGACCTCCCCATATGCTGGCAGGTTCCTTGCATTCTCATTACCCGTCTCCTCAAAACCTTCATTCTTCGAGCTCTTCTGCCCCAGCTTGCCGTCATTCAAAACCACAACACCAAAGTTGACTTCTTCAAAACTCAGCCGGTTACCGGAATCGAAATGCGAATCCCATCATTCCTTATTGTGCGCTATGCTAACTAAGATGAGTTCTTGACACTAATATTCGATGTCAGACTCAAGGATGCTATAAGTTACATATCTCATGTCACGTTTAAATGAGGTTATATGAGGCTATGTGAGGCTGTGTCACTCAGTCTGAGACCAGCCTCTTATCATTATGATGCAGGATTCTATTGGAAAAGACTGGATAAGTGAGAGGTGGCGTTCGTTGCATTTAGGACCAAACATTTAGTGTCTTTGATTTTGGAGAATGCACGTGATGAGGGTTTCGTTTTGAGGATAAGAACGTTGTGCGAATGGGGTTTAGGAATTGTGTTTGAAGTAGGGGAAAGGAGACTTCTGGGACGACGGCGGCCATTGCAGCTGGGGAAACGCTTGATGTGCGCTCTCACTTCTCGCTGCAATGCGCCTATGACTGTGATATAATATTGAAGGGTATTTCTATGCTTTCGCTCTCCCTAAATATCGATTCCCGCACTGGCAATGGAGTGATAGCGCAATGACCTCGCCGCGCACGACTTGTGAATACCAAATTTTAATCTGCTGATCCAACCTAATGCTGCTCTGTATCCCAAGTCCCTTGAAAATCAACCAAGTAACCAAACTCCTGCCCAAGGATCACGCCCTCCAGCCGTTCAATACCCCTTCTAATATTACTCCTTTGTCCTTTCCACTATCCAGTAACTCATGTCCCTCATGCAAATTATATCGGAAGATACCCGGCAGTTTAAAGACGAAGCAGGCTCAGTGGAAGCCAGAAAAGGATGAAGATTACGGTCTGGCTAGGCCTGACTGTCGACTGCTTCGCGAGTGCCGAGGATTATTACGTCTATACCTCTCCCTGGCAGAATCCATTCGTCGAGTGTAGTTTATTTGCTCCGGAAGAGCGTCCTGTATCAGAGTACGGACACAGGCTTCTTGGAAGGTTTCCCCATTGCAGATCGACTCTGCCAGTACACGGTCCTCAATTCCGCCGTCGGACTCAACGGAACAGGATCGTTCAAAGCGCGAAATCGGCATCACGTTGCTGTTCGTTCTGTGGATGTCTCTGGATCGGCCGTTGCGAAGTCTCGTGTTCTCCTCGAGCTCTCGTTCCACGGAATAGGGGATGTTGAAACCACCGGGCTCGGGGCCCCTGGTAGCAGCAATCGTGATCAAAAATCTGGTATAGTTGAGGCGGCTACTGGAATTGGGGACGGAACCCCTGGTCATTTCTGAGCTATGCTGCCCTGATATCAAATTCGGCGACATACTAGGCGGCAAGACACCGGGAGGTCTAAGGTCGTATGGTGTGAGTGGTGGCAAGGTGTCATCCTCACCGTCTTCCTCCCCGCGAGATGAGTCTCTAACGATCCTCGAGGCCGTACGAGGAATTTCGATCAGCGGTGTGGATTGCATCACAGCGGGAGCTATCCATCCCATTCGAGACATGTAGGCGTCTACTGTACCTGGTTCAAGGGGAAACGCCGATTCAATCGTAGATTCTAAAGCACAAAGCGGACTGACCCGAGGCTCTCCAGGACCTGCAGCGGCGAAGCTTAGGTTGGGAGATTCCAAGCTAAACAAGGATCCGAAAGAATCGGAAGTAACGACTCGAGGCTCTGTAGGACCTGTAGTAGCAACACTTTGGTTGTCAGAGAGGCTGACCGGCGAGATGATGCCCAGACCGGCCATTTCAAATCCAGGGATATCATCGATTCCAGGGAAATTCCAGGCAAAAGGTCTGGAAAACGACATGATTGTTTTGGGATTTCCGGAAATAGTGATGACGGTAGAAGGTGTGTATAGTTTTCGAGAAGAAAGAGAAGTTGGAGTGGAATTGATTTGGTTGTGCAATGCTAGTACAGTGATTCATTATCGCTAGGCACAAAGCAGACAAGTGATATAACTTCGGTCCCAGATTTGGAAACAGCTTAGCTCGTACTTAATTGCGGCTCAACTGGAGCCGCTTGCGCGCTTGAGAGCTTTGGGGCTAGCCTCCCAGATGTCATAGGGCAAGAGGAATAGGGCGGAGAACAACATTCAAAAAGCAGACTGTCAAACACCGTTAAAAGAACACAGGAGACCTGTACATGACGAGAGGGCGATGTAGCTTTCAGATACCTTCTCTAAACCCAACGCTGAGAGATCTAGTACAGCTTATGGTTGGTACATCCACTCCCCCTGATTGAACACAATCTCGAATTCTACGTTCTCGAACGTCCCAACCATCGCATATATGTCGTTGAATCCCTCCAACCCAGTAACTGGTAGGTCTTCCTGGGCATCACCCTCCTCATGAAGATTCCAGCTGCCAGTCTTCCTGCCATCTCTCGTCAAGAAGATCTCCACATCGATAGGACTGGTTGCCTCTGTGCGAGCTGGGGTACTGTCGTACGCTGGAGGAGCATCCGGATTCCTGGAAGTAAACGTCATGCCAAGTCCCAGTGTCTCTCCTGCCTTAAATGGATGCGTGAAATCTTTCCCTCCCCACCGATCGTTGACGTATTTGCTGCCATCATCTCCATGAACCGCCAAGCACCCTCTATGCCAGCCAGGAAGTCTGAAAGTCGGATATGGAGGTGCCCCAAACCCCATTGCCAGACTGACCTCTGGCCTATTCCGTCTCGCAATCCTGACCTCATAGTATATCGTCTTGCTCATCCCAGTTCGCACAGGAGAATGTGACATGACTGAATAGAGCGGAATCGTACTAATGATGCATGAATCCTGCGAACTGGCCTTCGTCTTCCCAGCCCACACTCCAGGTCGGGGCCGCTCAAGGCTTCCTTCATAGCTGCGAGGTTTGCAAACTCCTATCTCGCCCTTTGCCATAGCCTCGAGTGCAGCTTCCGGGAAGATAACTGGCCCTGTCATGGGGTTCTGAGCACACCATCCTTCGCCCTGCTCTGCTTGTTGTTCTGTCGCATTGTTGGTTCTACTTTGCTGGTTTCCGAGAGAAGGGGGGGGAGGGAGGAGTGAGGTATCTGGGACTGCTGTTTGCCAGTCATGGTATGGTTCTTGCTTCGGAGGAGGACCTGGCGGAGGTGCGTATTCGGTGTGAGAGGGAGGAGGACCTGGTGGAGGGGCATACTCGGATTGCGAGGGCTGGCTGTTGTATAGGTTATTATTGGCAAAGGGTCTTGGTTGGTGTGGTGGGGGAGGCCCTGGAGGAGGACTATATTGTCTAGGCATCTTGATAGAGCTGTTCCTTTGTGGTTTTGCGTTTACGGGTCTGGAGTTGAGGTTGTCAAGTCGTTCTGACGGATCCTCCCCTTTGAGATTATTTCCAAAACACATCGAGTTGAGGAGGATTAAACAGGAGAGTGTCACTTAGCCTTGGTGTATAGTTTTGCCTCTTGATATTGGACGTGATGTCAATCTGGGCTGTGCAATTGTAGTCCGTTTGCATCAGCATTGACGTTGGGCTTGGTTGCTTGGCAGACGCGGGGAGAGCTTCAAGATTTTGGCGAACGTAGCATTTGCGAACTCGTTGGTAAGCATACAGTACTTCAGGGTTTGTGGCTGACACTAGTACAGCGGTGAAACCTCAATTGACCCCCCAAATGGAGTGAATTGAACCTCCTTATGAGTTCAAGAAAATTTACTGCTCCTTCTTGCTGTCTTTATCATCCTTGAATTTGTTATCGTTCAGCGGAAAAACTTCTTATTCAAACAGGCTGAGGTCAGCATTTGATGCTGAACTCTTTCTTTGTCAACTGCTGTGCCCTAGACCTCGAAATAATTGGTATGACTGTTCACTTTATGAAATGCACTTTGGACTGATAAGAGCAGATTCATTTGATTCCTAGAGCTCTCTCGCCCGGCATGGAGAATTCGAAAGTGGAGTCAAAACCTGTCCCGGGTTTCTTTGGATATCCCCTACCTCTTGAGGCGCCCGTGATTCCATACACCAGATCCCATGATGCCAATCCTGTATTCAGGGGAAAGCTGTTGCTTATCGGAGCATGGCTGTAAGTCCATCACACCTCTCATTAAACTTGGCTAAATCAACTAGTGTTTCTAAGCTCGAATTTGTTCAGAGGTTCCTTTGGACTAATGCCAGATTTGACGGGCTAAGGCAATTACAACTTCTCGGAACCTATTCAGAACGATGGGATGTGAGTATTAACCTCTTTCGAGAAATTCAGGATTAATTCTTATAGCCTACGGTCATTCCTCTACCACACGCTGGCACCTCAACCGGCCCTACTCTTGACTTCGAGCATATCACTATTCTTCCGGAAGGTATTCCTGGCCGCTTCTTCTCAGCAAAAGAATATCATGCCATGTACCTTTCTGGACAAGTGACTCCTCTGGCAGTGATCGAGTCTTTACTTCCACTTATTCAGAGAGATGTCACCCCAGCTTCTCATCACTCAATTGCATTCATTGACAGCCACGCGGATGCCATCCTCGGGCTGGCAAGAGTCTCTACTGAACGGTACAAGGCCGGGAAGCCCATCTCCATATTTGATGGAGTTCCAACCGGAATCAAGGATGAGACTGATGTTGCTGGATATCGCACTACTTGTGGCCGCAAGAGAAACGACCAGTTCTTCAAGATTCAAGAGAAGTCGGCGTGGTGTGTTTCAAAGTGGGAGGAAGCTGGGGCCATTATTCTTGGGAAATTGAATATGCACGAGCTTGGTGCTGATACAACAAACAATAATCCGAACTGGGGAACTCCGCGTAATCCATATAATGATCAGTATTATACCGGAGGCTCATCTGGAGGGCCAGCTTATGTCGTCGCTGCTGGTCTTGCTCCTTTTGTTCTTGGATCCGATGGAGGAGGAAGCATTCGGCTTCCGGCCTCATTCTGCGGTATCTACGGATTGAAACCTTCTCACAACCGCCTGGAAGATACTCAAAGTACCGTCACTGTCGTTGGGCCACTTGCTGCAACAATGTCAGATCTCGAAGTCGCATATCGTATCGCTGCTGTACCAAATCCAGCTGATCCCATTTGCTCTCTCTTTGCTCCTCCTGAAAAGGTCACAGGCTCTCGGCCTAAGATCATGGGGATTTACAGAGAATGGTTTGACCAAGCAGATCCAGATGTTCTGAAGATGTGCAACGATACTGTTCAATACTTGAAGGAGAAGCTTGGCTACACTGTCATTGACATCAAGCTGCCTTACACCCCCGAAGCACAAGGCGCGCACTCAATGACAATTCTTACTGAAATGGCCATACGTGCCAGAGCTCAGTCTGTCAGCCCTACTAATTGGCTTCAGGATATCAACCCAGCAAACCAGGTCTTGCTTTCTGTTGCGGGCCAAACGCCTTCTCGGGATTATTTGCTTGCACAGCAGCTGCGCAACATGTTGATGCAGCATCTCGCTTTCTTATACCAGAAATACCCTGGAATGGTCATCGTCACACCAACAACCCCCATTGCCGGTTGGTCAATTAATGGAGACGCAGACTTAACCCATGGTCTCACAGATGGAAATAAGACTATTCGGAACATGGAGTATATCTGGCTAGCAAACTTTTGCGGGAACCCAGCAATTACTTGCCCCGTAGGATATGCCGAGCCAGAGAGAGGGTCAGGAAAGGTCCCCGTTGGCATCATGGCCATGGGAGAGTGGGGTTCTGAGGATTTGTTGATTGAATGGGGGCGTGAATGTGAGACTTACTTGAATGAGGTTTACCCGGGTGGAAGACAAAAGCCAAGCAACTGGGAAGATGTCATTGAGAATGCAAAGGCTGGCGCAAGTAAGGCTGATTTGAAGGACTAGGTGCTGGGATGGGGTCGGGGAGAGAGGGCTGTTGGAACCCTTGTATTTATAGAACTGTTCCTGCGCCCGGATTTAGCCTCAAGCAATTGTTTCCGTAAGGCTGAGTTGAGTTGGAATTTCGAAATGGAGAAAGTTTCAAAATTCTCGTCTTAAATGTTGCTATTCAGTTGCTCGTTTTAGTTTTCTTCCCTATCACTAACTGTGAGCTTTACGAAGTTACGAGGTTACCAAGACATCCCAAAGCTGGGGTCCCGCCCCGCCCCCGCAAAATTAAGGTCAACCCCAGATCTCAGCGCCTTGGCAACTCGGCCATGTAATCTTCCAGTTCTCGTCCGACTTTAGAGATGGTCAACTCTACCGCCACTTCCTTTGAGCCCAACGACAACTCCCGAATCAACCTGCCAAACAATGGCCATAATCCTGGACCTCACCAAAAAGGCAACGCGATCGATGGGGTCGAAAATCCCGCCGGCTCTGGCTTCAAGTCCCTAAGGAGCTTCGCCAAACGACATCGCAAATCTGCCCACACTTCGGTCCAAGAATGGGGTCTACCGGAGCGCCCATATCTGGATTATGTTAGAAAGCTCGTGGCAGCGGGATGGATCAACCTGCAAGGTCTGCAGAGCTACCTCGCGTCTGATGTCGTCCAAGAAGGGCTCGTCGTCTCCGTCCTAGATATCTCGGACGAAAACCAATGCAAAAGATTTCTCGACATGAACAGCGAGCTTCAGCTGAAGCGTTTCATGGATCAAACACCCAAATCGGGTCCAGTACGATTATACGTTGCAGAGTATCAAGAAAATCCGGCGCCGGGCTTGATTGAGACCTTGGGAGCCGGGCTAAATTTAGATCCGCGGTTCTTTCAGTGGAGTATACATAATAATGGACATGTCTTTACGCCTTCGCAAAGACATAGGGCACCGTATGTGAGTTTGGGATTTGGTCTGCTGGATGCCGACACGGCGAAGAAGACCGATGCGGAGAAGTTTAAGGTGTTGGTGTATATTCAGGTGAGAAGCCATGATAGATATCAAAACTGGTCTGAAATATTCACAAATTCCTGATTTACTGGCCTTGTCCTGGTTACTCACTTCATTTGAATTGTCCAAGGCAAGGTTAGTAAATGATAAGTAGTAGGGCTTCCAGGGTGCCCGTGGTTGGGTGTGTCTGTTTGGGGAGCAGACGCGCATAGCGCTACAATACTGACTGTTCTGCAGCCTGATATGGATGGCAAGGGATGGACAGGTGAGATAAATATCCCTTATTCCTGAGCCTCACTAACCTCTGCAGGCGTTGTACTGTTTAGCACTCACACGAGAATCACCATGTCTCCTCGAATAATTACGGATCCCCCTCCATTCAGCTCTCACCCCCCTCCACCTGCCAAACGCGAACCACAATCCTTCCGCGAAATCTTCCTCGACTCTTTCGAATTCGTGAACCTCGAAGACGCCGTCGTCTCCCCTTTCTATGCCATCTCAACCCTCCTCCGCCTCAACTGTTTCCTCTGGAATCAAATAATCACAGCTATTCGAGAAGAGGACAAGCGTATATGCGGGATATCAGACACTACAATTGGTCATGCTGAAGAAATCAGGAAGTCATTGTCTGTGGTGGAGCGAGGCGGTAGTCTCAACTGGTTTGGGACGGACACTCAAGCATACCGGGAAAGCCAAGGGGCTTTGAAAGAGGATTTCGAACATCTGGTTGAGCAGACCGACCTCCTGTGGGAGAACAGAGAAAAGATGGCAGCTATTCGTCAGCGTAACGCTGAGTCGAGGTCGAGTGCTCTCACCAACGCCTTTACCTACGTGTATGCCATTCCCTTCCACGTATGTTTGTTGCTGACGTCCTAGTTTTGCTCCCGTCACTATTATGTCAGGGATCTACGGAATGAATGTCTCTCAGATCTCAGGAAGTACTTCGAACCCCGGTATATGGCAATTCTTCGTTGCGGTTGCGATCATGAACTTCCTGGTCGTCATTGCTCTTTCGGTTTCCCATTGGATCCAGACTCAGCGGAAGCAGGGTAAAGCCGCTGGTGTGAAAGATATTCTGAAATTTTCTCTTGGAAGTGTTAGTGGGTCTTCGTGATGACTCGATAGGAGCATGGCATTCGGATTTAGCGGAGTGTTCATAACGATGATTCAAATGACTTCCTACGAGCTACATGTATTACATACTTGTTGCATTCAAGCGCAGATTATAGGACCTCCAGGAACAGGAATGAGCCTGCGATCACCGTTTCATGTAACCTCATTGTTAATCTAGTACAAAGTCTTCACCAACGCTTGAACCTTCTCAAACAGCTCACCGCTCTCCTGCCCACCTGTCCCTAATTTCACGATCTTGGGAATCTGATCCTCCCCAACCTTATAATCCGTCAAAGTACTATTCAATCCCAAGAGCCTGACCAGTTGCTGAATCTTCTGGCCCACCATATCCGCATCTTGCTTATCGTTCCCGCTACTCCTCTCTCCAAACGCAGGTAATATCCTAGCAATCTGCGCCGCCGCGACGGGATCCTCTCCCTTCAACTTGACCACCTTCCCAAGCGTCAAACAGCTAGTTATTCCATGCGGAATTCCATAAGGACTTCCCAAAGCATACCCGAGAGAATGAGAGAGCCCGATTCCGCCAACGACGTTGACGCCCATTGGATACAGAGAAGTGAATGCAGCCAGCATGCACTTGGTAATCACATCCTCATCCTTTGGTTTCGACTTGTACTTCGGTAGCTCCTCGAACAGAGTTTTGATAGAGCTCAGTGATAGCGGTTTGCTTGGAACTTCGGTGGCAGCAGGGTTGTACATCAATTCCACGGCATGATCAAGTGCTCTAATTCCGGTTGAGAGGAAGAGTCTTGGAGGAGTCTCGAGGCCAAATTTCGCATCATAGATGATAACGCTGACCGCAATCTCTGGATCCCGGACTCCGGTCTTGATGCCATCTTCTTGAGTGTATCCAGCTGCAAATGAACACTCAGCGGCACTCAATGTGGTGGGGATGGCGATGTGGTACAGCCAGTTCCCCGTCTTCTCATGCGTTCGGTATGAGATTGCTTTTGCTGAATCAATGGGGCTTCCTCCCCCGATTGATATGATTGTGTCGATATTGGAGTCTTCTTGCACGGCTTTGGTAGCCTCATCAAGTTGAGCTACAGGTGCGTGCTGTCCGATCTTCGAGAAGGTCCCCGCATGGTGCTTTGACGTGAGGAGTTCTTCAACTTGTTTGATCAACGGGGTTTTAGCAAGCGAATTCCCAGTGATAATAAAGGCTTTGGAATTTTGAGTTGGCAGGCAGGACTGTAGGTGCTTTTGAACAGATCCAGGCCCGTAAATCATTTTCTGGAGACGAGTCGGCTGCCAGAGCCCAGTAAGTGGGTCGGTAGTTGATTCAGTCATTCTGCTTCGAGTGGTATAACTTAAATGCGACGATATTTGATGAGATCTTGACACTGAGGAATGGTGATGTTAAGATGCTATTCGACGCTTTTTATTGTTGACTGAAGCCTTCGGACGCGATTTGTAATGGATGGTCTTGAACGTATGACGTTCAAGAGGATTTCCCCACACCAACACTTGCAGCTGACCCCTGCATTTGGTTGCCCCTCCTTTCTACACTTAGACATTGGTGCCTTTGGAGTGTCGTTGATATAGATCTTAAACTACAACATCATGGTTCAGAAATGTCGCTGTGTGATTTTAATCTGATTTTTGTCTGTGTCATTTTCTTCGCTGCTCTGTGCCTTCATCGAGCCTCATCGCCAAACTCTCGATTTTTGCCACACTTTTGTTCTTCTCTTGAATTTGATAATTGTGTCAGATTGTTTCCAAAACCAAGATGTAGCAATTTTCCACTCCTCATTTGGCGAAGCCCGCTTGATATTATAGTGTCGCAGGATCTTTGGAAGTTGGAATAAATTTCCCCATTTCCGTGATCGAGATATTCTTCACGATGCATGTTCGAGCTCCACACCCAAACTGCAAAGTCAACAAAGAACAGCAACCAGAGATGGACTTACAGCAAGAAAATTCCTATCCAGAATCTTTAACTTATCTAGAGAAGCCTCTAGCCATCTCTCAGGTCGGAAAATCTCGGCATCATCACCAAATATTTCCTTGTTCACATGGATTACAGCAGCCAACATGCCGACACTCGTGTCTGCCCCGCCAATCTCTCAAGCGGGAAACCAACTCCTGGATGCACTCGCATGGTTGCTTTGAGGACGGCTTGCCTTGGGATTGTTAGATCAAGTCCAATAGAGGTAATTTGAACTTACAGGTATGACAGTTTCAAGCATTCTTGATATGTTTGTCATTGAGACGAGCTGAGCAACGGGATATTTCATGGTAACTTGGGATACTTTGGTAAACGAGGAACCAATGCGATAAATGACAGGAATCATTGACGGAATTGATATTGAGACATGATTTCGGCCTGTTCGAATAATCTTCCCTTAGCTCTTGCAAAGCTCTTGGTATAATTCGGGTGCTTTGCCCGTCCCGACGAATCAAGTTCTGGTCAGAGACGAAAACAGAGCCAAGTATTCTGTAATGTTTCATTCCTGATTGTCGCTCTCTCCGACTAGACAAATCCTGCGTACGATTGCGAACGAGAGCCTCGCGTAACAACTTCAAGTTCCTCCGCGGCGGTATTTAGGGGCTTAGTCATCACCCGAATTCAGAATTCTATATTCCGAGAATAATAATGACCTCCCCATCCATCCACCCTACGAGCGAGAACCACCTCTGTGCCAGGACTTTCAACTTCGAAACCCTCTGATACGTCACGCTGCTCGTCCAATATACCTCAATGCCCCACTGAAGATGCCGGGGCCCCTCGCTGCCACCCCACCCAGTCGCGTCTGTGATAGATGCATGTTGTTGGTCCCCGGAACATCCGTTAAACACGTTCAAGTACTGTACTAACTCGACTCAGGAAGAAAGTGAAATGTATGATGAGAGCTTGGCGTGACTACTGGAGCTGACATTTTAAAGGCAGTCTTCAACGCCCCAACTGTTCCCGTTGCGCCGAGGAAGATGTTGAATGCGTTTATTCCGCAGTGAGGAAGAGACCTGGCCCTCCAAAGGGATCACGTCGGAGGCGTTCAAATTTTCGAGATGCGGCTAGTACGGCTCCATTGCCAATTCCGTCTCACCGAGCTGATCAAGTTAGAAACGTTTCAACAACCGCCATTGGATTTGGTCCAACCCTCCAGTGAAATCGATCCAACGTGTGTCCCTTCATTGGATGATTTGTTTTCCCAGCAAAACTATACAGCCACTGGAGTATCAGTGCCGACTATCTCATCTGGTAGTGACTTGCCCTTTCACAGCAATTTGCTCCTTCGACAGGGCCACGAGGGTCGAATTAATTCCCCTCTTCAGCCGGATCAGGAGTTGAAACTGTGCGTCCGGCCTTCAAGGCATGAGGCTAATACTAACTGGCCACAGGTTGAAAGATTTCTTCACATCCATCCATCCATCAATCCCATTGTTTGAAAGAGACAACTTTTTCCGAAGATATTATAATGGGGATTTGCCTCCTGAACTGCTCCTCACGATTCTCGCGGTTTATTCAAAGATCCAAGGCCTTGCGTCTCTCTGGACCAATCCGGGCTTAGACAGCTGCCTGGAACGTCTTCTTGCTGCATCATCTATAGAGCAGGGTCCCTCAATTTGCGTGCCCCTCAACCACTTCCAGCAGGCTTGCATACTCGCATTTTACGAATTCCATCAGTATCCAGGCCCGAAAGCATGGCTTAGGGTTGGGCAGCTCATTCGTAAAGCATATCAATGTGGTCTTCACCAAATCGACAATCCAGATCAATGTAATCTACCAGAGATGACAGAAGAGGACAGAGAAGAGTGGAGATCCCTTTGGTGGTGTATTTACTGCTTTGATTCATATTGTAACCTTACCGCAGCTACACCGATGTTGATCGAGATGGAGAGTATAAGAACAGCGCTCGTAAGATCGACCAACACCTTGCCACCAATATTTCTTCCTGACGAGACTGGGCTGCTTTGGAAAGCATGTAGCGATATCACTGCGCGAGGCGGAGATATAAATTTCAGCATTCATATCCTCACATCAACAATCTTGCGAGAAGCAGGGAAAATATATTATTTCTGGAATCAAAACCCGACCAAGCGTCTCCGGGCACGCTTCGATGCTTTGGAGAATCACCTCTCAACCTTCAAATTCGCACTGCCTTCGCGATACCTAAATGTGTCCCGGAATGTCGTTTTGAACGAGTCTAGCCTAGCTCACCACGCTCGATTGATTTGTATTTTTCATCTGCACGCTGCGCGATTGCTCCTTGCCATGCCAGTGAATTTGCAGGATGACGCTGAAGAATGGAGGCAGCGCTGGCAGAGAACCCTGGAGTATTGCGAAGATATTGTTGCCGCTGCCAGGGAGTGGAATGTGCAATTTTCTTCAACTGTTGACCCCGCTGTATGCTTCATCGTAACAACGGCTTGGAAAGTGCTGCATCTTCATAGCAAGAATATCGAGAACTCGGGAGATGAACTACTGATCAGGTTTCGATCTCAACAAGACCTTCTCATATTATTCCTGGAGCAATTTGCCACTCTTTGGCACTTGCCACGTGTCTTGATAAGTAAGTGCGAGAAACTTCCTAAATATTTAATCGCCTAATTTCGTCAGCCTCTTGAATGATCAGTGGTGATCGTTGCTAACTTGATAGTCGTTTGCCAAAAATTCGCCGACCTACTTCCTGGTCCACTTACCAATGAACAAATGGACCAGATGAGGAAAGAACCCCAAGCCTTACTACATCAAAGCTCTTTCAAACTTCTTTCCCTGACACAGGATGTCCTGAAGCCTCCGAGTGCCTGTACGCCCAACTTGAGCTTGACTCCGGAGTCCGATTTCAGTGATTATAGTACTTGGGCCGAGGGTTTGGATATGAACTCGATTGAATACATGATGCAGATGCCACTCTAGTTCATTCTGTGAAATCAGAGAACTTTTGCTTCCGCCAGACTGAGTGGGTATCTCACGCAGCGGCAGAGTAGATCTTCCGCGGCGGCTCTTCCGGAAACGTCGGGCATGCGGCCACAGGCCACTTACCATTATCTGCCTCGAATCAAATACAGGAAGCAATGGGCATGCGTGACGGGGATGACATTTAAGTCTATATTTGTCTCTCATCTTTGATAAATCATCCGCGTCCTTTCGGGTATTGAGTTCTGTCATTGTTTCTTGCAAACATGGAAGAAACACTTGTTGTTATTGTTGGCGCTGGGCCAGCTGGTCTCGCACTTGGACTGTCACTTGCCAAGCATGAAATACATGTAAGGTTGGTTCCCTTTCCATTTCACCGATTTAACTTCTTACATTTTTGATAGTCGATCATTCTTGAGAAAGAACCCGATATCACAGATGATCCTAGAGGAGTCTATCTGACTGGCGATGCAGTAAGGATATTAGTAGATCTTGGTATTGAGAAGCATCTGTCTAAAATTGGACATCGTAGGTGTTCCATTTCAAGTAAATGACCACAGCTGATAGCCCTTCAGAGTCAGATATCGTCAATTTTCATCAGAGCGATTTTCGAAACCCACCATTCTTCACCTTGGAAACCACTCAGGATTTCTCAAACAAATCCGTTCCCAATGGAATCTTCCAAATTCAACCAAGACTTGGTATGTTGAGTAATAAATTTGATTGTTGATGCCCTTGCTAACCGGAGCAGAGTATTTCCTAAGATGTGAGGTGCAAAATTCCCAGTTTTGCGAACTACGCTGCAGTTCTACTGTTTGTTCAAGAGAGGAATGCAACGATGGCGTAATTGTGGACTACTCGGACGAAAACAACCACATGAAGCGTATCAAATGCTCGTTTTTAGTGGGGGCTGATGGCAAGAAAGGCATCGTTCGAAAGAGATTCCTTGAACCAGTGGCCAATGTGCACCAAGAAGTCGGCTTGTACTCATATGAAGGGACATGGGTGGCAGCAAATTTGAAAATAAACCTGCCTACTCCAGAAACTCACCCAAAATTCCCTCTTTGGAAGCTTGGTTTCACCCCAGAGCGAGTCTACGATCTCTTCTGGCCCCCAGGCTGGCATTTCTGTTGTCCACCAGGAAAACCAACTGCAACAGGAAGATTTGGCCCCTTGTCTGAACGTTTTTGGCGCCATGAATTCGCGGAGCCGAGCTGGAATGACTCGATGAACTCGGTTGACTTGCTCTGGGAACATCTGTTACCTATGCTTACTCGAAGCTCTGATGAAGCTGGCAGGGCTTTCCCTGGCAAGGTCACCTTTCCTCAAGACTGTATTGAGATTCGGAGATGCCGTCCCTTTACGTTTTCTCAGAAGGTTGTAAACAAGTGGTTTCACAACCGAACGATTCTCATCGGCGATGCAGCACACGTCTTTCCTCCTTTTGGCGGCCAAGGAATTGCGTGCGGGGTCCGAGATGCCCACACTTTGGCATGGAGACTGGCCTTGCTTCTACGGCTGCCAAATCCCAGTTCGGTGGTTTTTCATAAAGTCCTGAACGCATGGGCTCTTGAACGAAGACAGGGAGTTGATGATTCGACAAGACTTACTCTCACAAATGGCAAATTTGCCAATCAGCCCTTGTCCTGGGCCCACTCAATCGCTCTCAAGACCATGAATGCCTTGAATTTTCTTGGAATCACATCCTCACCTGCTTCTGCAGCTCATATTACAGAAATAAGGGGATACAAGTCGACAAAGGCTGGCTTCTTTCTCGCTGAGCATGGAGGCGGGGGAAAGATCGCTCAAATTTATGTTCGCTCATCGGACCAGAAGCCATTTCTTTCAGATCGACTTCTGAAAAGGCCAAAGACTTTGATCACTCTTTTGGTCATTGGAAATGATGTAAAAGGAGAGAAAGACTGTCTGAAGAGCTTGTTGGGTGCTGTTGACTTGGACCCTGCTGTGGTGTCGGAGGAGAGTCTGGTATTCTTCGACCCAGAACCGACGAAATGGCACCCTGAAGGCCATGCGAGCCATATCTTCTATCCTTGCCTGGAAAGAGAGGTCAATCAACAGTTGCTTCCTGGATATAATTGGGGGAGCTACATGGGGAGACTTGGGCCTTGTAAGTATGCACTCATTCGACCTGATCACATTGTTTTCGCTATCGCGAAGTCTCCTGCGGAGCTAGAGAGGTGCCTGGGTCTGCTGAAGACGAGGTTGAATGAAGAAGTAGTGACTGCAGTGTTGTAAATACAGAGGTTTTGAAACCCTTATTTGAGTGCCATTGCTTGTAGTTTGCTGGATAGCACTTTCGTTACTATGAAATTGAATACCGTGGAGACAGATATTTCTACCTTGGACCTGATCGAGATATGAGATAGTTCCCTTCAAGATATACAGAAACAGTAGCAGGTTTGACAGGGCCGTAAGTGCAATAGTGTATTATCCGTTGTTTTTAACCGCGTGTTTCCAACTACCAAGTTAGCCTTGTTTCTGGCGCTGGAGTGCACACGTGACCTATGCCCTCACAAGTCAAATAATATACAGGGTTGAAGTTACACCTGAGCAAGTTGAATGTGTGAGTTATTTGGTGAGAGCGAATCAGTGATCGAGGTATAACTTCTAATATGAATCTTTAATTGATAGTTACGGATCTACCAAAATAATTTTCCCACTCTGACTCGAATCATACTTGCAATCACTTGCACATACGACCAGCGCATACTGGCTCCCCACAGCATTGATTGCTATAATGATTCTCCCATCTCAAACGTGATTCTGTTTTTCAAGATCCCAATCTTAGTTATCTCAACCTCACAAACATCTCCGTTCTTCAAGAGTCGTCTGGGATTTTGAAAGATTCCAACACCTGCTGGTGTTCCTGTCATAACTACAGTGCCGGCGGGTATGGTTGTGCCTGTGGACGTCAGTCAACTAGGCAAGTGAAAGGACGAAGGAAAATGCTTCACTCACCTTGGCTCATATGACTCAAGATCTTGACCGGCGGAAAGATCATATCATTCATGAATTCCACCTCCTGTAATACTTTCCCATTGACTCGAGTCACAAGCATCAATCCCTTTCCTCCAGCGAAGACCTCTGGGCTGATGAGAGTGGGCCCAATTGGAGCAAATTTATCAAATGCCTTGGCGAAGAAGAATTGTCCTCCCATTTGCTCGGGCATTTGGAAGAGTCGACATGACAGATCGTTGCCGGCCGTGTAGCCCAGAATATAGGACTTTGCTTGCTCCGGGGTAATATCTCGACACTCTCGGGAAGTCACAAAAACAAACTCTCCCTGATTTCAGTTAGCACGAGTGGAAAGCCGAAGACACGCTTCTTTTCCATAGAAATTGACTTTATCATGTCTTACCTCGTAATCTGGAAAGCTGGATGCACAGAACTTGTTCATAGGAATGTCCTCGCCAGGTGAAGCAAGGCAGGCTGCCGGCTTCGTCCACAGGGGAGGATAAGCTGGTATCGACAACTTTACTCTCGTCAGTCCCAAGCTCCGATTGTTGGGGAGTCTTACCTTTGCTTCGGCGGCATGTGAACTGTAGTTCATCCCGACGCAGTAAATGGGAACTCCATCCAGAGGAATCGGGGAAAGAAGCTGGACAGTGGAGAACGGTTAGCCGAGGGCTCGAGAGAGAACCGGAGACTCGCTTTGTCCAAAACGACAGATCTCTCATTATTCCCTGCTTCGAGATCTTTAATTGAACTGTATCCTATGACTTTTGATCCTGGAGTAGGTGGCTGGATAGTGTCAACACCAAGGTCGGCAAAATAGATCTTCCCGTTTGACTCGAAACGGATTACACGTGAGAAGGGAGCCATTTTTGAGGATGTGAATGATGATTTGCTATTAGATACCGGAAGGAATGAATGTTTAAATGGTAGACAGAAAAAATCTCGGCTTTCGGCGCCCTCAACTTGTCATCACTGAGACTCGCATCCGCCTCCGGATTTGAAGATCCCCCGCGGGACAACTTCGACGAACGACCACAAATGTCAGCCGTATTCGGTAATCGGCATTGCATTGTAGGCTGGTTAGATAGTCATTCGGATCTGTATTATAATGTCGAGGCTGAACTCTTCCGATGCGCCATGATATTTATCAAAGCTCTCAAGTCTTTGATGATGTCCTACTTCATCACAGCGATCTCCTACCTACCAAGACCCATCCGAAGAATAATCGTTCCAGATATGTTGATTCCACCAATCTTAAATAATCCGGAGAAGGTGCAGCTGGCAAGGCTATCGCATATCTATTTTGAGCAGCCAGATCTTAACGCATTTGCCAAATTCGCTGCCGACTTTGGATTTATTGAGGCCGAACGTCGTGGAGATACCATCTATTACCGAGGGTATGGTAGGGATCAATATGTCTATGTTGTCAAGAAGAGCAAAGATAAGAAGCCGAAGTTCGGTGGTGCAGCCTTCGTGGCAGCTTCTGAGGAGGAGTTCGAGAAAGCAGCCAAGATTCCTGGTGCGAAACTTCAAGATCTTGATGCTCCCGGCGGAGGTAAAATGATTACCATTGCTCGTCCGAATGATACGTTCATGCATATCGTGTATGGACAAGTGGAGAGAGCGGTGGATGTATCTCACATTCCTTCTGGAACTCATGATTCTCAAGGTCCATTTAACACCCCCTTTGAGAAGCCAAGAAAGGGTAAGTTTTCTTCCTGGAGATGGAGATATCCATTGACAAGACCAGGGCAATTTCAACGCTTCCATGAAGGCCCAGCTCTTGTCCATAAGTTGGGACATTTCGGATACGTCTGCAAAGAATTCGACACCGAGCTTGTGTTTTACACCTCTAATTTCAACATCGTCCCCACAGATATCCTCTTTCACCCTGAGTTAGACAACATCGATGTGTTGACATTCATGCACATTGACCGCGGTACCGAGTTCGTTGATCATCACATCTTCTTCATGCAACGAGCTCCTCCGGATGTCAAGAAGACATACCTCCACCATAGCTCCTTCGAGGTGGCTGATTTCGACACTCAGCTCATTGGCCATCAGTGGTTGGCGAAGAAAGGTTGGACCAGTGTTTGGGGCGTAGGAAGGCATATCTTAGGGAGTCAGATCTTCGACTACTGGAAGGACCCGAGTGGCTTCAAGATTGAACACTATGCTGATGGGGATATGGTGAATACTGATACGCCGATGCGAAGGGAGGTTGTTGGGCCGATTTCTGTTTGGGGACCGGAGTTGCCGAAGGATTTTGGGGATGATGGCACACTCCCGTCATTCCAGTAGGCAAAATGAACTGGAGAGCGAGAGTACGCTGATTATAGATAGATCCAGGACTGAAAAGAAGTTGAGCAAGCTTTGAATAATGATTGATTTGTAACCTATCCAGTGTAAACGGGTGCCTGACTGCTGTAATGAAGAACAGTGCCCAACGATTATTCTAGCGTTGAGGTGAAGACAAGTCCATTTCCTTCAGTTCTCATTGATGCGGCTCCAGGATCAGATGTTTTCCATATACAGCCAAGTTTTCGAAATACCACAGCAATAGCTGACACGGCGGGGTATGCTATTGGGCGAACGACGCCAGTGGGCACGAAATCCCACAATTTTTGAACAAGTTCAATGGCTGGAACCAATGCAAGGCTGGCTATTGAAACGTTTCCCCAACGGTAGTACCTGAGAATATAAACTCCATGCCTATGAAGTATTGCCAGGAGCCGAATCCAGCAAACAATCATCGCTGTCATAGAATTTGCCGGCGTCCCACTGGCCCATCCCATCTTAGGGTAAGTCATGCTGGTGGCAAGCGTCTCAGTCTATCTAGCAGGCATTGTTCGGGAGAGAATAGGGGGGGTGGCAAGAGTTTCCTGGGCAGGGATTTATAGCTGATCCTGGGATTCATGAACGTAGCCTCAAACCGAAACTCTCTCTATCGCTAACAAAGCTTCGTTTCCTTGGCCTTGAGACCAATGACTGAATGTTGAAATCGTGGGTAGTTGACAGCTGGGCGAAGTTTCGTTGAAGCAGTTGGCCTGTTGTCGCAAGAAGGGCAATGGGTGGTGAGGTGAGGAGAGCAGTGAGGGCAACAGAGGGCGACGGGGACGGGGTTGATTATGGTGGGGTACTGTAAGCGGGGTTGCTAGCCGAGGCGTCGTTGTAAAATTCGGATGGCTGAGATATTTCTGATAGATGGGAAGATGTGACTTTAAGCTGATTATGGTCATTTGAGACACGAAGTCGCTACTTGTGCGGTGATGCTGTGATCCAGGTGGAAAGCCAGAGCCACAGATGACTGACCTGGGGAGCTTCGTTGGCGGCCATAGGTGACACCTAAGGCATTTCTCGTTACATCCTCACTCAAAAGAGCTTCTACCTTCGAGGTCTCCATTCTCAAGCTTGGTACGGAGGTAGTTGTGTTGTATTGGTCGTTGAGAGTCAAAAATCCTATTAGTCAGCTATCACAAGCTTGAAGTATCGCCATAGCACAAAATATTTCTCCAACCCCCAAGTCTAATCTCCCCACTACACCACTCTCTTGCGATTCTCACTCGAAGGCCCCTTTCTTGACTTCAACGCTTGAAACAGCCAACCTGCCGATCTGCTGCTCCGATACACGCTGGCTTTGGAGAGGACGAAGACTGAAGACTGGAGACTGGAGACTGGAGACTGGAGAACAGAGGAACATTTCGACCGCCTCACCACCCCTTGACGAGTGCGAATCGCAAGGATCTAAGATGCTACTTCCTGTCATACAAATACAGAGAAGAGAAGACTGAGATCTCTCTGGCGTTCCTCAACGGGCCAGTCTCCCTCCGCCGATCAGCCCAGTCGATGGAGACAAGACAGGGCAATACTTCTTCTAGTCTGCGCAACGAAGAAAGCTCCCTGTTCGAATACCAAGAAATGTATAATGGATTGGGCTGTGAGAACGATAGGAATATGTTGGGACGTAGAGCCATATTTGAGTAGGGAACAAGGTGTGATGGGGGTTGAATACACGGGCGAAGTGTTCCAGGTACACCCTTCTCCTCGAGTCCATTTTCTCCAACTGCGAGGACCTCCTCTGGTCCTCTGGACGTGAGGGCTGCATACCTTCGTACAGTACGCTGTGGAGGCTCAAGGTGAAATCTAATTGGGAAAACAAGATGTAGTCTTCGCTGTTTTGGGGCGGGCCTGGGCCTGCGCAAGCTCGACTGGAAAGAGAGTGGCAGTTTCTCTTATCTGACGTACCGAACTTTTGGCTGCTTCGTGCGGTACCACGGATACAACTATTACCCTCGGAGCTTCACATGGTTTGTACCACGTACCCTTCCGGTATTTCCTGGTAATTTTGCAAGTTCCTCTCACCCCTCAGTGCCTCGCCCCTCACCGGTGTCCCACTGCAGACTTCCTTCAGAATAGCTTGGCGGCTTTCAAGGCAAATCCACAAGCCCATCCGGGAATCCAACCCGGCCCCAGATCTCCGAACCGTAATCTCGGTGCGGGGCATTTTGTCACTGAAGGCTGCACCAACTGCACCAACTGCCTCAACTGCATCAACCGCCCCAACTTTATACTATCCAGCTGCATCAACTGCACCAACTGCGCCAACTGCATTAACTGTACGAAGTACGAACCCAAGGCTACACTCGAAGCCTCGGCCTTCTGGTGAATACGGCGTCGGCGTTGTGCTGCCTGTGATTCACTGGCCTGGATTGCCGGGCGTGGCTGCACGTGAGCCAATTGCTTGTCCCAACAAAGTGAGAATCATTTCCAAGGTTTCATATCCATCCCGTGGCCGTTCTTCAACTTTCAACCACCTTCAACTTCTATTTCTCTCCATTTCTCTTCACCATTCACCATGTCGTTGAAAACCCTTCCCCTCGAGCCGCGCATGATCAGGAAGCCGCCGTTCTCGGTGGAAGTTGCTGGTTGTACACCTGTTGAAGGTGAAACAATCCCTCGTAGGAATGCACGAACTCCCAACGAACTTGTTTCAGCAACAGTCGATGGAAGCAAGACTATTTTTGAAATAGTTCAAAACAGCGCTGCAAAATATGGCGACAGGCAAGCTGTTGGGTCAAGAAAGCTCATCGAGAATCACATCGAGGTCAAGAAGGTCAAGAAAGTTGTTGACGGCAAGGTTGAGGAGGTTGACAAGATATGGACCTATTTCGAGTTGAGTGGATACACGTATCTCACATTCAAGGAGTATGAAACCCTGACTTTGAATATTGGTTCTGGTCTTGCAAAGTTGGGAATGACTGCACCTGATCGGGTTCATCTGTTTGCATCAACTAGGTAGGCTGTCACTGCTAGGTTCTTGGATTTAGCTGATGGATGATGCTAGTGCTCACTGGCTTGCGATGGCCCATGGTACCATGTCTCAATCCATGGCCATTGTCACGGCTTATGATACTCTGGGCGAAGATGGCCTTCGTCATTCTTTGATGGCGACGAAGGCTAAGGCAATTTTCTTGGAGCCTCATTTGTTGAAGACATTTCTCAGCGTTTTGAAGGATGCCAAGAATATTGAAATCATCATCACCAACACCGACAGCGAGCAAGAATTGAAGGATGAGGATTTGAATGTTTTGAGGATATCGCATGACCACCTCAAGGTCTTGACTTTTGATGAGCTCGTTGATCTTGGAAAGGCGAACCCAGTATCGGCAATTCCCCCCAAGTCAGAGGATTTGTGCTGTATCATGTACACCTCTGGATCAAGTGGAACTCCCAAAGGCGTTGAGTTGAAGCATAGGAATGTTGTTGCAGGAGGTATGTTCGAACCCCCCCACTGGCTTGAGCGTCCGCGAGACGTTTGGTTCTTCGGCCCTCCGAATTGGTGCTGATGAAAATAGTGGCCGGAGCGACAACGATCGTGGGCGATTACTTGGGCGAAGATGATCGTCTTCTCTCATATCTCCCCTTGGCTCACATCTTTGAATTCGTTTTCGAGAATGCATGCATGTCATGGGGCTCAACGATGGGGTACGGATCGGCTCGCACTTTGTCAGCTGCGAATTGCAAGAATTGCGAAGGCGACATCAAGGAGTTCAGACCTACTCTGTTGGTCGGAGTTCCAGCAGTTTGGGAGACAGTGAAGAAAGGAATCATCGCCAACGTACAAAAGAGCCCGGCTGTTATCAGAACTCTGTTCTGGAGTGCGTTGTATGCAAAGAAGTGAGTACTTCCCAGGATTGATGTGAAAATACTGACAATTTAGGTTTCTCCTTGCAAACCGACTTCCTGGAGCCTCCGTACTCGATACTTTGATATTCAACAAAGTCAAGGAAGCTACTGGTGGCAGGCTTAGATTCTGTTTGAACGGTGCAGCCCCGATCGCAAGAGAGACCCAAGAATTTATCTCGATGGCTGTCACTCCAATGGTCAACGGTTACGGATCCACCGAGACATCATGGTAAGTTGACTTCTGGAGAGAAATTGCCGTGCTAAACCATACCAGCATGGGCGCCATTTGCGATCCTGGAGAGTGGACTATCGATGCTGCTGGAACAATCCCGTCCTCAATCGAAATGAAGCTCGTTGATTTCCCTGATGCGGGCTACTTCGCCAAGAACAAACCCAATCCTCAGGGAGAGATCTGGATCCGTGGTCATAGTGTCACCTCTGGTTATTATCAGAATGAGGAAGAAACCAAAGCAGCTTTCACTTCTGATGGTTGGTTCATGACTGGTGATATTGGAGAGTTCGACAGGAATGGTCACGTAAAGGTCATCGACAGAAAGAAGAACTTAGTGAAGACGTTGAACGGAGAGTACATTGCTTTGGAAAAGGTACGTCTTGCGGCTTTCTACTGGAGACTAGTGCTGATTATAACAGCTTGAATCCATTTACCGCTCTGCTACCATTGTCGCAAACATCTGTGCATATGCCTCAATCTCCGAGACGAAGCCGATTGCGATCATTGTTCCAGCCGAGCCAGCACTCAAGCAGATTGCTTCATCGATCGGAGTCGACGGTCATGGTATCGGAGATCTGGTGCATAATTCGAGTGTTCAGAAGGAGATTCTCAAGCAGTTGTTGGCTGTTGGCAAGAAAGCTGGCCTTGCTGGAATCGAACTCATCGCTGGTGTGGTTGTTGCTGACGAGGAGTGGACACCCCAGAATGTGAGTACATGTGCCGTTTTGTCTTCCGTTACTAACTTTCATAGGGCCTTGTGACTGCAACCACCAAGTTGAATAGAAAGGGGATTTTTGAGCACTATAAGAAGGACATTTCGAAGGCGTACAAGGGGAACTGAATAGGAATTATCACGATACCAAATTGTGACGGATAGGTTGGGTGTTCGTGGGTCTGATTGGAGCGTTGACCTTCACCTAATATCATTATTTTCAACGTCTTACCTCACCTGCCCTGATGAACTCACTCAGTGTAACGAGAAAGTCCATGCGCGTGCTTCCTGGATGTTCATCCGGTAGTAATTAATGGTGTCATATCGATTATCTACTCGTGTTAAATGTTCGAGTTAAATTATGATGGAAAATATTCTGTTCATCTCCGAAAGTTGAGCGCCTTGCGATTAAGGTTGCTGCGGAAAAGGATCCGGGTAATTACAGCCTCCCACACATCCAATTCACACCACCCAAGCTCCAACCTCTTCTTTATGGCTCTCCCGATGTTCTTGATACCTCAGCTCTCGTCTCTTTCTCTTCAAACCGAACCTAGCCATTTCCCTGTTTTGAAAGCTGCACCATCCCGTTCAACCGGCGCTTTCGGCCCGTGTTTCGTCCGAGCCGAGATCCCCTCAAATCCAACCTCACATCAACACCCTCAATTCCCCGAATTCTACACAGAACAGCCTTGAAGATGGAGAACAGTGGTCCACTGAGAGAATTAGTCGCCCTACCAAGAATTGCGGCAATGTCAACTCCACCGCCTCGTCAGCGCGTGTCTCAAGCTTGTGTGCCTTGTGGATCGAAGAAGATCAAGGTACTTGCTTTTGTGCTTATTTTCTTGGGGAACCCGGCTAATTGATGTCCGCAGTGTGATGGAGCATACCCGCAGTGTAGCCCATGCCGAAATAAAGGGTTGGAATGTTCGTATGGGGTTTCTAAGCGCAGGTAAGAGACTCTCCTAACGCCGGCGCGAAACGCGGGGAAGATCCAATAATGGGGATACAAGGCGCGGATGTTCGAGGGACAGGCAACGAACAACTTGGCAGAAGTATGCGATGTGGAAAGAGTCAGAAGAGAGGAGAGTGTACTTGATACTCAATTGCTCTGGGGAAGAGAGTGGCTACGTTGCCGAGAGTTTGTCGGGCGGATACCTACACCAGGTCATTCAAGAGTGGAACTGGGACACTTGCATGCTCAATTGGCTGAAATTTGCAGGAAGAGAACTAGTACCGGCCCTGGTGAGAACCCCCGCACTCTCCCTTCATCCTCACATCTTTCACGCGATGAAGGGTCTGGATTCCGCTCTGTCAACGAAAGCCGATATGCTGCCCCGCCGACACCCCAGACACAAGGGCCGATGTTCTTACCTGTTGTTTCCGCCGAAATCTCTACTCGGTTGGTCATGACGTACTTTAACTGTATACATCCACTCTGGCCTCTGCTTTACAAGCCTCTTTACGCCACTCTTGATTACGCCGCTCCAGCAGAGACCATACCTCCAGCTCTTGTAGCTGCGATATTCGCAATTGCCTCTTGTGTGGATAGGTCACAACAACATGATTCTGGGACAGTGCTGCAGAAATATCCAGAGGTGAGTGCTGTCGTCTTCCCGTTCTGACCCTTCCCTTGATGGGCTTTGGAGGGTTTGCTGGGGATCTGTCATCCCATCCTGAATATTAAGAATGTCTTGAATATTCAAGCTGTCACGATTCCCCAAGTGATTCTAAATGTACAGTGGCTTTTGGAATATTTAGAGAGTGAAAAGTTCGATATTCCTTGAATATCCAAATTGTCCCTACTTCTGTCGGCCGTAACGTTGGACACTTACTGATTTCCCACAGCCATGGCAATTCTTTCAATCTGCTTTGGATCATCTCGAGCAAGGCAGTGATGGCCAGCCCCAGCTTCTCAATGTCCTCGTCCCCACAATTACTAATTGCCAAGTTCTTGTTATCCTTTCCCTCCAACAGCATGGTGTCGCCGAGTACTCAAGAGCAGCCATCCTCTGTGGCCTCGCATGTGCGATGGCAACAGAAATGCGACTCCATCGCCCATCTGACATCGGTGATCCAACCCAAACAGAAGTACATTCTCGTCTCTGGTGGAACTTGTACATTTTGGAGAAGATGATGTCTTGTGAGATGGGAAGACCGGTGGTGCTGAGGTACGAGGAAACCGATTGTCCCTACCCCTCTGCATCAGAAGCAGATGAATTCGAGTTGATGTCAACGAATGCTGGAAAGGGCTCGGCCGGGCAGTTCCTGAATACCTCGATCAAACTTCGCAGCATCTCTGGTCTTCATTCGACAATCCGTCTTTCGATTCTTATGGAGAGGATTATGCGGGAGATCTATGGAATTTCTGCGAGGAAGGCTATTCGAGAAAACCATGTTTCGGGTGAAGCAAAGAGAATCGAAGTGTGGAGAGCCTTGCAAAGCTGGGAGGCTGAGATGGAGGAATCGCCATTGAAGTTGGATTTGAGCAAGGAACTAAGTTCTGTACCTGCAGCAATCACAAATTATGTAGTAAGTCTCCCGTCTCGTCCTTCATCCCAATATTCACCTCTCCGGTCCCTTCATGTAAACCAACTAGAGACAGGTAATGTGGCACGCCACTATATTAATTCATCGCCCCTTCATCGCCCGCTGGTCGTCCAACCAAAACTCCTCCTCTTTCGGATCGATCAGCCCACACGAAGTCTGTCTCAATGCAGCGAATAATATCTGTCTAGCTTTGAACAAGTACTTTGACCGCCTCCTTGGTTTACCTTGCGACATGATTTTCAGCGTTTTCATTGCCGCGAGCACTTTGTTATATCATTCAAATCATGGAAAACCAGATCCAGATACGAAGCATCGTTTGAAGCTATGTATCCATTGGCTATCAGCCCTTGGAAAGTCTTGGAAGACCGCTGGTGTACGACACCAGATGTTAGCTGACAGTAAGTCGTTCTTAATTTTTGTCTATGATGATTCAACCGTCTGGATTATTGGGATCTTCATCATTGTGTCTCTGGCTATCCAAGTTGTCTGGAATTTGTGCCAAAAGCTGACTTCCCAAACCCAGTGTTTGACCTACCGCGGGACTTGATGCAACAGAACATGGAACCAGCCTCTTCCCTATCTACCCCAAATCTACCTCCTCATCAGCGACATCAAGCACATGCAAATGGAAGCGTCCCCTCAGACCAGCAGATACCGGAGGACTGGACCTTCTTGAGAGGGTTTGGTGATCCGAATGACGAATTCTACGAGCTTGATGCCCAGCTTCGAGGTCTTTTGGACGGTGGACTGGAAGCAAACTACAATTTGTTGGAATGACAGCAAACTGGAGACGAATTGAAAGAAGTAATATTGTTTTGATTATCCAAGGAGCATCCAGACCCCACATACGCAAGCTTGTGCAATTTCTCGCCGTACATCTTATGTTGTCAATAATCACCATGTTTCACCGTTGCTGGAATATTTGGATCGTTCAAACTGGTACTGGTGTAGCTACACTGGTCCAAAAACTACTTGGTTGAGAAATTGGGTCTTGCTAGTAACAAGAGAAGTCTGCGAACCAGTTGAACCATGCTTCGGCCATCAACCAATTGGTCGTGCAACTTGGGTATAGTATCCTAGCCCTTTTACCGAAGAACCCATGTTACAAGTAAGTCTCAATCCTTGGTATTGATCTCCATGGCACTAACCAAATGTACAATTTCTCAGGATATTCGTTGCATGGTATTATCAGAGTGTATCCCACCATTGGCGAGATCTTGTCCGTAGATTCGTAGTATCTGCGATGACACGTATAGACAAGTTGTTAACTACATCCAAAATGGTGCACCAATACGTCTCAATGTTACTAAAGGTTATGGGATTTGTACTGTACCAGGATTGATTTTCGCGAGAAACGTTTTGTAGCAAGTCGTCCCTAAATTCCGCCATAATACTCAGCCATCAACCATGCTGTGGAATTGAATGGTGGCTTTAGCTGTGGTCAAGGGAACTGAAACCACTTAAATGGGATTTCCATCCGAATTATACCTTCCTCTTCTGCGTGATCACTTCTCTCTATGGCAACCTTTGGCCGCCCTCCACTCAAACTACGAGCTTATTTATGTATCTAGAGAAGTGCTGTCCAAAGCAGGATTGGCGTTTGCGGTAACTAGATTATGTGATAATCCCAGAACATATTAAGTCTAAAGTGTTTCACCCCTCCTCTTTATCTTCCTCCTCGCCTTCCTCACTATCTCATACAAACCTAGGACCCAGCCCCTCAAAAACACCATACTCCCTCCAATCCGCGTTATACCTCGCCCTAAGCCTAACCCCCAACAAAGCACACTCCTCCCCCATACTCCCTAGCCCCCCATCATCCTCAATATTCCAACCTCTGGCGGCATCACACTCTCATCACCACCCAAAACCAACACTCTCCATTCTCAGGCCACCCAATATAACTCTGCCGCAACTCTTCCTCGCTTGGCATGGTATCAGCATGTAAATCTCCAACCCAAACATCAATATAGCTCTGTTCACTCTTCCACCATTTTCCTCCTATTTTTTTAATTGAAGACAGAAAGCGTCGTTATCGTTTTAATCAGGAAGGGGGAAGGGGTGGGAGAAAAGGGGTTGATAGACAGATAGTGGAGTTCGACGAGGTCGGCTTGTTCGCGGACTATAACTAATCAGCTCCTACTACTGCTAAAAAAATTCATATCTTTTTAATACCGCATTACTATTATCTAGCATAACTATTAATAACTTGTAAAATAAGAAAGCTTCGCTATAACCTAAACTTTTTAAAGAGGCTCTTCTAGTATATAATTATAGTCAATATAAGCTAGAGGCTGCTAGATAGCATATTTATCTTTATAATATAAAGTAGATTATCAAGCTCCTCGAAAATAGTTTGTCTTAATTTAAGTATAGCAAGGCTATTAGTTTAACGAGATATATACTCTTAGACTAGACTTTGCTATTTAAGAACAAGATAGTAATATTAAGTTCTTTTTATATAATAATAGCATAGTCTTTCGGCTTATTAAGGCTAATAGAGTATAAGCGAAGGGGTAGTGCTTAAAACGACTAGAGGTTAAACTAAAAGCTATCGAGAAATGGCTAGCGTTATATATTGCATTTATGCCTTAAGGCTATATTTAGAATTATAAGAGTCTTTTCAAAAAGGGACTTTATACTAGTTCAACCGCCTTAAGTCCAATTTGAAAACAACTAGATCTTTTCTCATATCTGTAACGAGATAACAAGGGCGCGATTACAGCAAAATGTATTATTAACTAGTAAAGCAATCCCCTTGGTTAAAACTTTTACCAAGCTACATTGTAGCTCGAGGACAGCTTCGAAGCAGTTAAGAAGCTCATCTACCCTGGGGAACTTTAACTTAGAGATACACCGCGACATACGTGGCACGGGTTCGAGAGAAACTCCGTAATGCTTAAATATACTATATATACAAACAGCCTTAATAAGAAAGTCAGCATTATAATAGACAAGGAGAGCTAGTTTAAAGTAGCATATATTTAATTAGCTCCAAATATTTGCGATATGAAATTATCACCGTTTAAGGAGCCTCTGCCTAAAGACAAACGGAAACTATAAGATGGCCCTCGTCGGTCCGGACCCAAAGTGCTTGCAAGAGTTGGCTAGGACGACGACGGACCTCGGCTTCGAATCAACTTTAATTAGTGCTTTACTTAAAGGAGATTCTACGCGTATCTATATTTAAGAAATGCTAGCGAAGGCTAGATCGCGAGAGGAATTTTACTACGATATCTTGGCTAAAGACACTCAAGAGGAACGAATGTTGCTTTATCAGCTTAATTGTAAAGTCGGCAATTGCTTCAACATAGCCGATGCTTGCGATAAGTCAGACAACTTAGCTGAACGAGAGTCCTCGCTCGGCACAGCCGTCCCGGGTTGCTGCAGTGGGGAGTGAGAAACAGCAGTGTGAGGAGTGCAGACGGAACGTAACCTCGGTCAGCGTGGGTAGGGCGGGTCGATTATGGTTATAGCATTGGCGATAAAACAGGTTGTATTAATTGATAGTGGCAGGTTGATATTTTTTTAAAGCTACGGCAAGGTGCAAAGCATATATCTAGCTAAGGAGGCTAACCGGATTGGTTTTAACCTATTATATAACCCGTTCTCACCCTTCACAAGCACCTTAGTTACTCTCTAAAACACCTTTAAATTTATGCTATTACCTATAATCTTACCACATTACTACAATGATGACTTGATAAAAATAAAATTGGACAGTAAATCGGCGAAATTTCATGAAGATACAGCCCGGGGCGGCATTTTATTTTCCAAGACTTTTATACTTTATTTCATTCATAGCTGCAACTGCAGTTTCGACTTTTCACATTTCTCACCTCAGATCTTCTCAATAATTGTACAATCATTCAATTCGTGGTACTTTGTATTCTCAGGCCTTTTCATTCGCCCTATCGTTCGACGATCGAGCTTTTCTGAGAAAGTCCAGAAGCATATCCGCCGCATCTGCCTGGGACAATACAGACACAGGCTCGATGTTGGGAGGCAAGGTTCCTTGGTGCCATATGGCATTCAGCGCCTCAGCCACATCATGCAACCGGTGATCCACAAGATCGGGGTCTACCTCAGGTGCCGTGGCATTCAAGAACTCCTTCAGCCCGACTACTTCGAGCTCCTCTGGGCCTAATGGCATTGAATGTGGACCATTGACAACGATTCGCTGCTGGCGTGCACGCACAAAGGCATATCGAATGAAGTGGGAGGTGTTGTTTTTAATACCTCTGAGCCGTGCCGTCTCATCCCAGTGTTTTTCTAGCGATACAATGACGGTCCAGCCGCTGGGAACCAAGTCCCGCGTTTGTGGCCAGTGATTGTAAGCCATGGCAAAGTTTTCGGCGAGAATTGGAGTGATCTCAGCCGCTATCAGCGAGTCAAGAGCTAACGACGAAGGGGCGCTGGAAAAGCTGAAGAGTTGCGCTTGAGGATTAATTATGGCATCCTTTGCCGGCACTAGGGAGTGCAGATAGAGCAGGAAGCCGCTTGCGAAGCGCTCTGGCTTGAGAAGGGCGTCACCTAGGTGGATGTATTTTTGGTCGAAAATAATACCACCATACGAGTTGATCTGTTGCCTGACGAACATTTGCTGGACGGGGAAGACGTCCAGAGGCGCCACATCGGCAAGATTACTCAACATTCTCTTTGGGATTGTCGAGAGCCAGGGCTTCTTGCGTAGTGCAGCAGAGTAAGCGCCTGCTAACATGACCTTGGCGCGCCGCAGTATCTCAGGCCGGGCTGCTAGCTCCTCAAAAAGCTGCATGCTCAGATCGTCGCTTTCCCGCGTGGGACTTTGAAGGAAATAAATCTCGCGCAGGGCATCTGCTCGTGATAGTACATCTACGAGCTGGGCCGGTGTGTCTCGAATGCTGTCGATGCAAATGCTGATAGATGTGACCTTTCCCATCCCTGGCACACCTAGGACCCCCGAGATAATCTCAGCAGAAAGATTCTCGAGCTCTTCCAGGCTGAGATGTTCCTGACCGGCAAAAGCAAGTCGGATGAGCTGACTAGCAGAGCGGGTGCTACCAACCTGAGAGGATTGCTGTACCAGATATCGCCGGAACATGTTCTGAAAGTTGGGAATGGCACGGACTTCGTCAAAAATGGACATATCGAACTCATCTGTGTCAAGAGTACTCTCGATCAGGTTTGCGATAGCCTGGTCCGGTATGGATCTGTTAGTCGGAATAGCAGCATTGCCCACAGATAGGCTAGCGAGTGATGGAAGAATGTTGTCGTTTTGAGGCCAAACAAGGTCCATTGCAGCCATGTCAATCGGTGGTATGCTCACCAGCTGCTGCAGCTGCTGTTTACTGGCATCATCATCATATGTCGGCAAAGTCTCATGGTGATCTTTGAATTTGGCCAGGTACTCGGCCGCCGACATGGAAATCCGGGGCCGCACCGTATCCATCACCCTTTGTTCACCTCGCTCAAAGGCGCCTGGCCCCATAGCTCCCATTGTATAGCCCTCATTCACAGGGGACGTGGCCCATTTCATTGAGCCCACGCCAAAGCCGACAATGCCATAGCGGACGGCATCCAGCTGCGTGATGTCGACAATTACCATTCCCCACTCGATGCTAGTATCGCGGTACACGGTGCCCAGCGGCTCTGCTTGCGCTACACGGGTGATTCCTGCCTGCGCTTCAAAACCGATGCCTTGGAGAAGGCAGGCCGCGATGAATGGGAACTCCTGCATGCCGTAGTACCAGGGTCGCATCCCGCGAAGCGTTGGCTGGGACTTGATACGGTTGAGCTCCGGCAACTCTACCGGTTCATGAAGGTACTCGTGTTCCCCATCTCTCATGTAATAACCAGTGGCGAGAGCCAGCTCGTGACTATACGTTGGCAAGCGGCCGTGAGGGGAAATCCCTGCAGCGTTTCATCTTGAGAATTATCGCCCAAACTTGAGACTACTGCAACAGGACGATGGCGACCGGCAATCTGGGCCACGACAAAGAAAACCCATGAATATGGGTCAGCTGGTGATCCGACGGATTTCCAATATGGAGTGAATGTTGTGGAACTCATAGCGTAAATATGTGGAAAGGGACGGAGCGCAATAACAAGGGGGAATGTTTCGAGCTCGGTATCGAAGTCAAGGGAGTTAGCTCTTCAAGGAAATTTGGAGGCGAAGTCATAGTTATGGTAAAATTGATAGCCTTATGGAACACCAGGAAGCAAGTGCAAGCTTACTAAGAATTGCGCTTACTGTAATAGGTAGTTATCGAACGTAATCTTACGTTCATAAGTTTAGCCTGAAAACGAACACTATATAAAGCCCTGAGATACAGTTGAGATAACTGCACGGTTTTGAGGTCATAATGTTGCTCTCTAAAAGTACAGATAAAGTCAGGGACATTGCCTCATCCCATGGAATCTAGCTTCTTTGAAGATGCTGGAAGAGGTTATTAACAACTGAGTTTCTTTCTTCGTTTGCTTTTACCAACTACTCGCTTATATAAATTGTGTCAAAAGTCCAAGTATATATCATTTTACACTTGGTCTTCAGCGTTATTGCCAACGATTAAATACAATGCCTACAGATCGCAATTAAATAGGATAGTGTATAGACAGGGTCGTTTGTCCACGTTCAAAGTATTTTCATTCAGGTAAGATTACTATTATCAGAATGTGAGCGTGATAAATCGACATTTCAATATCTACAGCCTTGAATCAGATGTCTTTCACCCCACTGCCCAGATTCTACACTACAAGGAACCCAAAGAGCACCCCCCTAACTCGTGCCAGAGGTAACGATCTTGATGAGAAGCCCGGCAGGCGTATAGGCGTTGGCGAGGTATGCTGCAGTATTATATTGCGGGTTGGAGGCATTGTAAACGACGCCGAGCGAGCCACCAGTGGAATTGCAACCAATTATAGCGTTTGCTTGCTGAGAAGTTGTAGCGCTGGCGCCCCCGTCGATGGTGTTTGCGATATCAGAGTACAGTACGCTCGAGTTGACCGGTGCTGTTGAGGTGCTTGGCGAGGGCCAGTACAGTACCATGCGAGTAGAGAGTCCACTCGGCACAGTCTACGGCATCAGTGGTTGTCATAGTGAACTGGCGTCCCGCTTTGGTCTGAGCCCCGTAGGATCGTAGGTATTGCGCTACGTACTTGACGTCTGCGGCCGTGACATTCTGTGGCACATTTTCGGGGGCTTTATAGCAGAGAAGAGCTGAACTCTCCGCTGAATAACACTGCGCAGCAACATGACCGGCCAGGAAAGCAACGGTAGTGAGCGTGATGAAGCGTAAGGAGGACATCTTGATTTCTGGCGGTGAAATATAGGATAGCCAATGAAGAGATTTGATGAATGGGGGTGAGAGATATGGTGGCTAGCGGTGATAGCATTGGCAAGGAGGGGAATCCAGATCTCTGGTAACAATAGAATATTGTTCTCGCTGATGAACTGTACTAGCGATATTTATAGTTATCAGAGAAAGCAGTCGACATGACATTCATGATACACCCACATTTTTCTTGGCAGCATTGTCGATTTCCCCGAAAATTGATTTGAACTTGCTTCGCGCTGTGCCTTAGATATACCTTAAGCGCACCTTCCTAAACTGTAAAATTTGCGCCGAATATTAGATGATATTGCTGTGCCTTACGAGCTACATGGAGTTGCTCTGAGCTCGGATTTAACCGTACTATCCGAAATTGACACCCTCCCCTTAATTTTCCATACAAGAAGCGAAATTTCTCGCCCAGTTGAAGAGCAACAAATAGTAACATCCTAAAGGATCCAGTTTCGGTACACATACTTATTGGTCAAGCTTCTTGGGCCACATTAATGGCCCCCAATTATACCTATGGTGTACAGTACTTGTATTTGACTCAAAGATCAGATGGCATTCGCTAAAACTATCACAGAGATCCGCCAACCTTTACTCCACTTGTTAACGCAGTACTATCGGCGGGGAAGAAAACAGGGGTTGTGGACATACTCTATTGTCCTTGCAATCATACGTTTGAAAAGGAATTGATGATTGATAGAGGACGGCGTGTGACAAGGAAGTCCTAAGGTCCCCGTCAGTTAGCATGCATGCCTACAGTATGGGCCATGTCTCTTGTCCCCATGTCTCCTCTCCCCATGATGTCTTGAGCCTACCCCGATGGATAGTCACGAAGAGGCGCAGAGTCGGGGAAAAGAAGAGCAAGATAAGACGAGACGGAGGGTGAAGCGAAAGCGTTTTCACTGGCTACTTTGAGTCTAATCTGGTCTATGACTGAATTAACCGGACTACATATATAGAACTGTGCCTCACTACCCGTTTGTCAAGGTAGAGTTCCTGGCTCGGATGGTTAGAGTGAAAGGAAAGTACTCGAGGGGCTCATCTTTGGATTTTAGAGCAATGAACTTTCATGTGGCCTCCCTCCCTAGCTATAGCAAGTTGTCTAAATTGGGATTAACAATATAGATCCAAGGTAAAGCTAATACTACTTTCTTAATCGGACAAAACTATAATAAAAAGCTTATATTTGTGCCTCTCGTGTGCATCACATCTTCCGCTTTGCAGATTAAATATTGAATTTTAATCTCGAAGACTAATTCATGAGTGGCTTCGTAGTAAGCTCACCTTATAGTTGCATTCTCAATACTGACAAAGCCCGAGGGAGAGCTCCCTCCGGCGGCACAGGTAGAGCAGCTGTTCTGTATCTTCCCGGTTTGGGCAAGATGAGACTCAACATGCAGTTTATAAATATGAAGTGGCTGCACAATGCTACAGTCGATTTTCTCCAATTAACCTTTAGCGTCTGCCTCGAGACCTCCAGGCTTCTTCTCGACGCTCAAAATGGCAGCTAGGCAAAACGTTCGCTTGCTCGTTTTGCTGCTACTCCAATGTATTTTCGTGTTACATGGTAGACAATACACACAATAACCATCATGTAGCTCCCGACAAAGGTTCGTATCAACTTTTCTGCTTCCACTTTGTACTTGCGTCTGTTTATCCTGCTGTCACTTACTCAAACTCGCTTGCGAGAGTGCTCGCTAGAGTCTATGACTAAGCCCTGACGACGGTTGCTTTTTCCAACTACCTCAGTTCCATGTTTTCCTTCCTTTCACTTCCTCTAAATCCGAGTATATCTGACTTTCATGGATAGGAAAGCAAAATGGCCCAGTGTGGGCCTATTCCGGCAGTTTGGAGAACTACATGTCCAACCTACGCGCTGGCAAGATCATTCGCGGCGGCTACAACAACGACACGATAGCACAACCATTTACCAACTCTAGCAGCCATAGCTATGTCAAACGCCAATCTACAAGCGTATATTGGCTGCCGAACCTTGCGCCACTAGGTAATGTAAGTAAGAGCCATGCTACCGCGTCGATCTCGAGCCACAGCTAACTCTCCTCGAGCAACCTTTGGCTCCAGCGGGCTACAAGTTCTTCCGCAGCGTGACCGATTGTGGAGCAGACCAGACAGGTGCCACCTATGCTTCTGAGGCCATCAACGCGGCCGTTTCGGCCGGCAATCGCTGCGGGCAGAGTTGCGGAAATGACTTCACCCAGGGCGCCATCGTCTACTTCCCCCCGGGAACATATAAGATTTGCACGCCGGTTATCCAGCTGTACTACACGCAGTTTATCGGCGATGCTCTCAGCCCGCCAACCATCCAGGGCTGCTCCAACTTCTCGGGAATCGCGCTCTTTGACACGGACCCATATATCCCTGGCGGCTCGGGCGCAGAGTGGTTTGTGAACCAGAACCAGTTCTTTCGGCACATCCGCAACTTCATTTTCGACCTGACCTATATGCCCGTGGCTACTGACGACAATGGCCAGCCATTGGTCCCCACGGGAATCCACTGGCAAGTGGCGCAGGCCGCTACACTGCAGAACCTTGTGTTTAATATGCCCGTCGCCACCGCAAACAAGAATACCACTGCTGTTGGTATCTTCACCGAAAACGGCAGCGGAGGCTTCGTTTCAGACTTGACTTTCAACGGTGGCAACATTGGCTGGCGCGCTGGCTCACAGCAATATACGGCACGAAATTTGAAGTTTAATGGCTGCCTGACCGCAGTGCAGATGGTCTGGGACTGGGGGCATGTCATTTCCCCATCATCATTGTACATTATGCTAATTCAATCATAGCTGGACCTGGCAAGGCCTCCAAATCACTGGCGGGGCTATCGCCTTCAATATCAGCGGTACTGGTGGTAGCACCGGCCAGGGAATCGGCTCTGTGTCCATCATTGATACCATTATCACCAATGTACCTGTGGGAATTTTGACCAATGGTCTAGCCACGTCGCCCAATATTGTTCTTGACAACGTTGTTACAAACAATGTTGCTACCGTTGTTCAGGTCCAAGGGGGTGGGCCATTGCTAACTACATCCGGCAAGATTGACCTGTGGACCACAGGCAGGGTTTATAACGGCTCAGTAGGCACCTATATGACTGGCGCAGCGACAGCACCTCGCAAGGCCCCAGGGCTGCTGTTGAACAACGGCAGTCTCATTACTCGGTCACGTCCGCAGTATGAGTCGTACGCTCCCTCTGCATTCTCCTTTGCTACAAGGGATGGCGGCTGCCATAATGATGGAACTGGGGACCAGACGCAGTGTATCAATAAATTTCTCCAAGCCGCGATGTCATCAAACTTGATTGCATTTTTTCCGGCGGGTATCTACCAAGTCGGCGGCACTGTATTTATTCCCACTGGGTCGCGTGTCCAAGGGTCCAGTTGGTCACAGATCCAGGGAGCTGGCTACTACTTCTCCGACAGCCTCAACCCGCGAGTTGTGGTGCAAGTGGGGAACGCCGGTGATGTCGGCAGTATGGAAATTATCGAGATGCTTTTTAGTGTCCGTGGCAATACGGCGGGGGCCATTCTCATGGAGTGGAATACAGCTGCGGTATCCCAAGGCACTGCTGCGATGTGGGACTCTCACTTCCGAGTCGGAGGAGGTGCTGGTACTGATCTCGATGTTGCCAACTGCCCCAAATTCGGCTTTAATGACCAGTGTATTGCCGCAGCGCTTATGTTCCACGTCACGAAGCAGGCCTCAGGCTATTTTGAGAACGTCTGGGCATGGGTGGCTGATCACGATAACGATGAGATTATGGTCGATAACTTTGATCCGTCGGCAAACCAGATCAGTGTTTTCGGCGCCCGTGGCATGCTGATCGAGTCGCAGGGCCCGTTGTGGTTCTACGGCACCAGCTCCGAACATTCTGTATTGTACAACTACCAGCTGAGCAATGCCAAAGACATATTTATGGGGCATATCCAAACCGAGACGCCGTACTACCAGCCCAACCCCGTTGCTCCAGCACCCTTTAATGTCGCAGCGAGTTTTCCCAACGACCCTGACTTCAGCAGTTGCAATGGCGATCCCTCTTGTGCTGCCTCATGGGGGTTGCGTGTCGTGGACTCGAGCTCCGTCACTGTTCACGGTGCTGGGCTGTATAGCTTCTTTCAAGAGTACTACCAAGACTGCCTTGCCACGTTCAACTGCCAAGAGCGCATCCTCGAGGTGACCGGGTCGACCGGAGTCGCCATTTTCAACCTGTTCACCGTAGCGACATCTGATATCGCCGTGGGAATTGATAACACCGTGGTATTCCAAAATGCGTCCAATCAACGCGGCTTTACGACAGAAGATAGCATCTGGCTTCCAATTCCCGGCGAGGATAATGTTGATACTGTATTCGTTGGCACGGCTGTCTGGACCTCGACGACCGTGACATGTTCTGCACCCGCTTGTCTCCTCGTCTTCTCAACGAGCACCTTAGCGAGTTCGACCACCATAACACCCGGCAACTATACGACCTCTTTCGAGTACGGTGCTACCAGTACCGTGACATTGAACGGTCACGTTACAGTTACATTTATTACTACTACAACCACCACCGTGCTCTCGATTCCAAATGTTGTCATTGGAGGCATGGGCTTCTCAAATTACAACATAACATCAGGTGAAGCAACCATTGTCGTTTCGTCCAGTGTGCCTATCCCACAAATTACCATTGGGCTGCCTAACGGTAGCGGTAGCACAACATCCCGTGTCGTCCCTCTTCCTCCTTGGCCAGAAATCGTGGAAGGACCTGGTGGTCCCACGTCTTATACCAGTCCAAACCCCACCTCGGGCGTCAGCAGCACTTATTACACAGGCCTGACATTAACCGTAAGCGTGGCCGGCTCAACCGTTACCACCATCACCTTTCCAGCCAGTATACCGCAATCAACCGTAAAGTGCCCGCCCGATAGCTCGTTCGTTTTTGCTACGCCATCCATCACCGTCTTGACCGACTACTCGACGCCAACAACGTGGACTATAAGCTTCAACTGCCCCACCACCAAAGTCGTGACTTTTTTAGCCTCAACTGTCGGGATTGTATCGGTGGACTGCAGTTTTGTCACGCTCTGGCCAGGGTCTCAGACCACATCCTCATCCTCAACGTCGAGCACAACAACTCCATTGCCGGTTTGGGCGACTTGGCCCCCTGGTGTTATTTTGCCTATTAGCACAACAATCACTAGCCCGCAACCTACAAATGGTGGCACAAACCAGCCGTGCACACTTTGGTCCTTCTTCATCTGTATATCACACAAGAACCTCCATGTAGGTGGCTGGTTATGGTCCTTCCCTCCCGGGATCTACCCGCCAGGGCCCCCACCTCCAATTCAATGGCCCCCGGGATTCACGTTGGTGGGTACCTTGCCACCTTGGCCAGAGATCACGATCGGCCCGGACAACCAGCTTACATACTCATCGGAGCCAGAGTCGAGTTGTAAGACCGAGACGGCGTCCGTGTGCTCAATCACAACCACCTATTTGATCACGTCAAAGGGTACCTCTGTGTCAACAACTGGTGCGAGTTCGTCTTCCGTCTGCGATTCCATCTATGGCTGCGATGTGAGCTACTCGACAACCAAGGTTAAAACGTCTTCAGTCGCTGCTTGCACCGCGTCCACGACACCTACAGCAGCAAAGGCCCGAAGAGCCGGCGCCCAACACCTCGGCGTCCCCAAGGATTACAATGTCCTCGGGGAATACGATGTCGATGAGGACCATGCTCATTATTCGTTCCTCCAAGAGCGTGCCCCAGTGTGCGTCAACAAGGGTGCTATCATTTACCCGGCGGACCCTTTTAATGTTGGAGATATCCCTCAAATTCTGATGTCAGACCTCGTCGATTACCAACAGATCCAGTCCACCAAGCTCGGTTACACGGCATACTTTTGGGCGGTATTTCTACCTGAGTCTACTGCCCAAAGACTGAGGGATGATCACTCTCATGTCGCTGCTCTCTACTATTACTACGACTGGAACGTGAATTATCTGAGGCCCTCAACCGACCCAATTTTCAGTACAGGATCTGACGACACCGACCCTAACATCATTCACCGCGAGGATTTGCACGAGTACCAGACACCTTATGTCCACCTGTTGCATAATGTAACGCAAGTGGAGGACGCTTTGGCGGACAAGACCCATCTCTCGAAAAGGGCAGGCCTTGTAGGTGCTTCGGATTATTGGAACGACGCTTTGATTTCGTTGCCGCGTAATCAGGCTTGGAAGTCGTTGGACAGTCAGTCATTTGCAAACGGGCTCTACCAATACTGGTACGATAGCTCCGCCGGATCGGGAATGACCGTTTACGCCATAGGAGAGCCCGATGTCTGGACAACCCATGACGAATTCATCGGCAAAACCCTGCGGAAGCTGAACGCAGTGCCACCTTACGGCTACCAACCCGTTCAAGACCCCGTCCCATCGCATCACGCCTCGACGGTGGCAGCCACCATAAACGGTGTAAAGCTAGGAGTCTGCAAGGGGTGCACGGTTGTATATTCTGGACACGGCCTTTCACCAGACCCCAATGCGAGCCCCCGAGATTGGTATTTGGAAGATCTCCTGAGCGCTTGGCATGACATGAACACAAGTCCTAGGACGCCTCAGACCTCAGTGATAAACATATCTTGGGGCTCGAAGTTCGGTTACTGGGTCCCGCAGTTCATTGTTACTCTTTATGAAATTCTGAAACTGATGGATAGGGCGGGAGTCACAATAGTCGTCGCATCCGGGAATTGGGCCTTCACAGGAACACCCCCGCGCACAGCGATTGACACCTTTCCCCAGCTGTTCGCGGATCCAAACTATTCACTGCGCAGCCTGTGGCAAGACCCAAGCGATCCGAATGATCTCGGCTACCTCCCTAATATGATCGTCGTAGGCGCCGCTACTCAATATGGCAAAAAAGCCCGGTTTTCTCAGGATGCCTCATTCTTGACCACATACGCGGGGGGCGCAAGTATATATTCACCTGGCGATCCTCACTCTGCATACGAGGCGGATTCGGGTACTTCGTTTGCGGCGCCTCAGGTGGCAGCGCTTGCCGCCTACTTGAAGGTATTACCTTCAAATTGGGAACAGCAGAGTAAGAGCTCCTACTTCCTAGCACTTCCCTTCTCACCTTTCTTCTCGCCGCCTCCTATTCTTCCCACGCCTCTTGGTTCCAATCCTATATTGACGATATCTCCCTTACAGTGGCCTCTACAAGCCTAAAAAAGAATATAAGAATTCTTGAAAGGGAAGTATCTAAAATATATGAAATTGGGGCTAAAAATGCTATTGAATTCGATTTGGCTAAGACCGAGTTAATGCACTTTACTACTTCTAAGAAAGCTAAAAACTTCTCTTTAAAACTACCAAATCAAGAGATTATTAAGCCTAAAGAAGTAGTAAAATGGCTCGGTATTTACTTTGACGCTGGGCTTACATTTAAGCAACATATAAATACCCGTACGGCTCAAGCCAAATCGGCATTTTACCGGCTCCTAAGGCTTGCAAATACCCAAAATAGGCTTAGCCCATTTGCGGTACGCCAGCTATACTTGGCCTGTGTTTCAAGTATAGCCAATTACGGCTCTATTATTTGGTGGCGGGGTCAAAAGACCATTTTGAAGCCTTTACAAAACCTTTAAAATCAAGCTTTACGCACGATTTTAGGGGTATTCAAGACCGCTCCAATAGAGCCAATGCAAGCCGAGGCGGCCCTCCCGCTAGTTAAAATACAACTAAATGCTATTACCCGTCAATATGCATTTAAAGGTATAATACTACCCAAAACCCACCCAGTCCGGCAAGCTATTATTCAGTACCTTATATAAGGCACTAATAATAGTATACCTACTCAAGTACAATGGATTTGCAATATAATCCA
>JAPZPB010000097.1:0-100554 GCA_037952635.1 Bryoglossum gracile | reverse complement strand
TCTTATTTCGAACTAGGATCCCTTGCGTAATAATAATATATGGGGGGGGATAGTAAATGCCGGCATGGTAGGTACAGAGTGTAGTCCTGAACTCTTGTATGATGCATGGACCTTTAGGCTCCATCATCCATGGCTTTACTGGGTTGAAGAGGCCGATGAAGTGGTGCTTAAAATAGACATGAATCGTCATGTTTCATGTGATACGTACTGTACAGTCCTGTCGAAGCCCTGTACCAGGAGAGTGATCAAGTCCCTGTGAGGTGGCTGGTGAGGAGGGGAAGTACAACCGGGTACCTGGGTCTCTGAGCAAGACAATGTCTCTGAATCCAGCAGAAATCCAGGCCCAAGCTCCGTAGCTTGCGATTGGCGCATGTTGTGACCAGGTTCTTTGCTGGCTTGGCTCAAGTGAAAAGAGACAATAGTATTGTCGATCATAGAATTTGAGGCCAGTTGTCCACTGGCCTACACAATGCGACCAAGCGTGGTCAACACTTCGTTCGTATACAGTAGCGGTTCAGCCCTCAAAATCGGAATTGGAAAACGCAGGGACAGTAGCAAAACAGAGACATAGAGAGGAAACTCCAGCGTATGTAATGCACTCTGCTTTCCTGATTCACTTAACGAGCTGCCTTAGTGCAACATGTCCCTTGGTGCAAATGCATACCACGAAGACTTGGAGAGCGGCAAACGAAACAAATCAAGAGAGATGTTGGAGGAGCTACCTCGATTGAGAAAGTGGTTGCGTGCTCCTGCAAAGAAGTTGTACGCTGTCAAGACTTGCATCAAATGCTGCTCAATGTCTACAACACAATATGCCTCTGCGTCTTCTCATATTACCCGCCCTCGCTATGTGATCTGAAGATAACTGAAGAAACTAACTTCATGCACAATCTGAAAGTGCTTACCGGCACTAAGGCAGATATTTCCTTGACGTCTTCCTGCTCTGCAGGATCACGACAATGAATGACTGCTGGAAGTGTCCAAAGCCTTGGCCTTCACTGATCCGAGTATATGGGCTCAAAGACTAGCTCCCGTTTCGTTGAATGGTTACGAATGTGCGTGTATGCGTTGGGATGCAGCCCGCCGTCAGGGAGAGTTGGCCGCAGCCACCTCGGGAAAGAAGAATGACGATGGTTACACAAATGGGGAACAGAAGAACATCAATCATCGTGGAACATATACCGGAGAGAGACGAATAGGCATGGCTAGTTGGTCCCTGGGTGATACACCCGGTATCGGGAGCAACCTGCCGAAGAGCTCGAGATGCAATTTAAATCACTGCAAGGCAGTAGGGATGCGCGAGAAAATTGGTCGCAAATGTATGGCGAATGTTTTCGAGTGATGTCGGCATGAGGGAAAAGTAAAGATCTTTATCAAAGCCACCCCCTCCATATACGACGCCTCTTGCCCACTCAGTCAAGGAGTGGCATGCTCATTGTGGAAATTTGTCCGGCCAGTGACAGCTCAACGTTTAACCTGTGGCGTCTTACCACCTAAGATCTTCAAATGGCACGACACTACTGTACTGTAATGTGCTTGCGTTGGTATAGCTCGTCCCGAGACTCTGGGATACATGGCAACACCCTGGTACAGTACTAAAGTCTAGTCGTAATTGGTAATTGCAAAGGATTCATTGCTTGCGCAAGTTGCGCTCCCTACAACACCTTGCCAGGGTTTCCTCTAGCCATTCACTTAATCTTTAAAGGCTTGGTGGAGAGAGTGTTTGAGCTGAAGACCCACGTTCTTGCATCTTGATTCTTGATCACTAGCTGGGGGCTTGCTTTTGTCGGGTTGACGTGGAGGCCGGGGTGCCCGCAAAGAAGCACGCATGAGAGCAACGGGGGAGCCGGACCGGTCGTCAGGAGGTCGGATGGATGTCAAGTTGGAAGCTGGAGCCGGAGCTGGAGCTGTAGAGGGAGAGGATAAATGCTTTTTGCTAGAAGTCAGAGGTGGACTGACGCGGCAAGGGCAACGAACGAATAGGTTGAGCCTCTCTTGGGAAATACGGTGTCGTCGAACACCTTGAGCTTCTCGAAGGCCGTGCAAGAGACAATCGGGCCTAAGTGGACAATAAGCCAGCGCCAATATCGGCCCAGTAACCTGGTCGTGTATAAAAAGCAAATCCACAAATGATACAGTACCTGCTTGCCATAGGATTGATTGATTGACTGGCACGCCTAGCACGGCCCCCTCCACAGAACGACCTGGTCCAATTGATAAATCGAGGGGCGTTACTAGCCGGATAGGCTCCGAACGGGGTTAGACAACATAAAGCACCAAGTACTTTGGGACGGAGTAGTGTTCTTGGAAGGATTCATAGAGTTTGGAATAAGCTGCTGAAAACAATGAGGATCGTTGTTGAACCCTGGACATGGCGGCGATCAAAGCGCATGAACCCTTCCTGACTTCGTACTTCGTTCACCCCAAACCTGGTAGAAAGTTGCATGACAAGCGGATTCGGCCTGTGAGTGACAACCAGATATCCTCCGGAAAAAGCAAAGTCCACAACACCCACAACATAACCTTGTCGAAAATCACCTTGGAATGTGCCAACAAAGATATAATCCTTGTCCAGGATTGGAGTTGGGTTTGGCCCTTGTGAACTTGCTTTCTTCCATCTTCCATCTGCCGTATGGCGGGGAATAGGGGCGGGAAATAGCCCCCGTGCCCACCACCGATAGCTTTGAGTTCGTCCACATAGTCCTAGAGCGCCCAAATGGACTATACTCAACCGGAGAGCAGATCCTCCTTGGTCTTCTTTGGGTTTGTCAAACATTGCACGAGCGGCAAAACCAGCGCTGTCCAGAGCAGACTTACTCTACAGGGGGCGAGCAAGGCATTTGCGATGTATCAGACCATCGAGCCGAGCCCTTGACCGACGATTCGCTGCCTTAGACTTTTGAACAGTCCTCCAAGCAATTGTCCCGGGATCTAAGAATCAGTCCCATCCTTGCAATATGCAGCCCGGTTATCTGCATCCACCACGGCGTCGCGCCTTTCCAGGAATCTACTATAGCAGGTCTCTCTACACGCTTATAGACTTGCTTCTTGAATTTACCCATGTCTGTCTCCTCATACCCCCATTCCGAGAGACCTAAGCTTGTTCCAATGTGCATTACCACATAAGATACCAAGCTGCGGGGCCATATCGCTTTGATCGAAGGAGTTTCAGCCCAGAAACTCCAGCACAGCTTGTACTGTCAACATCTGATGTTTGCTTGCAGCCGGTAGGATCGAGACAGGTGTATCGATGTTCAAGGTTGACAAAGTTGTGCAGGTCCAACAGTCCCCCAAGCCAATTCCGCTCTATCGATTCCCGTCGAACCCGTCCGGTATTCGGCCACACCTGGAATCTTGCAGGACCGTGTGTCAATCTCATTTGACTTCTGTTGAGAAGAAAGGTATAAAGACGCCGTCCCAGTCCAGAAACCAAACCTTAGAATTCATCAGCCCCTCCATCTCCCCCCAACACCACCAGACCAAGCAGTTAGCTCTCCTCGGCCCTTCGATATTGTCTCGAGCATTCATTGCAAATTCAACAGCCAACATGTGCCAAGCAACCATATGTAAAGCTGAAGCCCACAAGATGGCAGCCCCAGTCCATTATCGCAACACAGTCTTGCCCACTGCTAACCCAGGCGTGAGAACTCATCCGGTAAGCGATGTCCCGAGTCAGGCTGTAGAGACGCAACAAATGCTAATCAGGTGATAGATGCCTGGAGTGAGATGTGCTACCTGCGCTGCCAATGGGCAGGAGTCCTGGGTAATTCCAGGAAGGTCGTGCGTCTACTGCGGATCCCCTTGCTAAACTGCAGGTAAAAGAAGACTTCTCAGAACATGCACGAGAAAGCTGACGGTAGACCCAGGGATCCTCAAACACTAGAAGCTCGATTCACTTGATTCTGCTAGTAGAAGTCGTGTCTATTTCTGCATATTGTCGAGGGCAATAATGAAACGGAAAAGTTTGATATGAAGATCGAGACTAAACAGAGAAGCTCTGGGTCTTGGGTGTTTGGGTATGGTGCTTCCACAGTTATGGCCGGAGTTGTTACGGTGCCAGATTGGAATACATTTACTATGGACGTTAGCTGGCGTTCAAAAGTATTGGCGGAATAAAACAATGCCTCGGGGTCCCAATCATCTTTAATTCCAAAGGAATTCTTGTTTCTCAATCTGGCTGTGTTCACTAGCGATGCATACTGTGACAACTGGCAAGTACTGACAGGCAAGTGGGGTATAGCCGTCATGATTCGCAAAGAATAGGCGGCTGACCTGTGTAGTACTTCCGATGGAGGTGAATCTTTTGATATGACAACCCAAAAGAGATAGGTCCAGGTAAGACGACATTGAATGAAACATTGATGAACGTCGAGGAGCAAGAGTGAGGTCTCAAGACGTGCAACCGCTTGGTCTATGAAAAGAATCGTAGAGCAAAATATGTCGTGTGAAGGACAAACCTCTCACTTGCCCGCTGAAGGCTATGGCATCTACTTATGCCATCTTGACTTGATGTATGTGGGCCGTTTTGGACGGGGGCGTCTTACCCCTCGTCCCCTTGAGACGGCCAAGCCTTTGGATCTCGGTTCGTAGGACCATGAACGAACAGATTCTGTCCATTGAGCTGTTTTTGTGCGTCGATACTAGTATCTCCTAGCTCGTTTGTTGGACATCCTGCGAGTGCGGTAGCACAAGGCCGATGCAGCAAGGGGAGTATCCAAGGGCCGAGACCGAGGCGCCATGAACCCAGAAACGAGGGAGCCAGTGGAATCTCTCGAGCAGCACAGCATTTGCCGCAAGACGAGGCTTGGGCGAATAGTTAGCCTTTAAACTGACGCGGGAGAAGGGAGCGGCAAAAGAAGGAGATTTGACAACCCCAAGGCTACACAAAGGTGCGGTACGCAAGTACGTCCGTCAGCAAACTGTTCTAGGTCGATTTCGGTCGTTGTTGATGACGAGCTGGATTTGATAGGGGATCATGCTCATATTATGCGTCAGAATTGTTGTGACAGGTTAAAATAAAGTTAGACAGATTAATCGGCGATTAAAGAAGTGAAGGGGACCTGGTGGACAGGACATGTGGCGTTATGAAATTTCTTCTCGTCCGTGGGTTAATGCTCCGACGTCCATTATTGCCATGAGCATGGAGGTTATAGAAATGTGCATTCGGCGTCATCTCCGGTTCCGAATCATGACTGAAGATGTTGCGGTTGGCAGGCTCGTCGACGACGAGGTGAGGAGGTTTCCACAGTTTGGAGCGAATTTGTTGAAGAAGGATCAAGATGCTCAGTTCGCAAAGTTCTGAATGCCAGGTGCTTGCGACACTCACTCTTCACTTATCTCCGTCCCAGTTCATCACCAGAAAGTTCAAAACCCGGCGCGTGGAGGCGGAGCTCTTCGCTCTTTAAATAAGTTGATGAAAATATCAAAAAATTGCTCAACACTGAACTTCCGCGAATACATTCTTCTGCCCAAAATAGCAGGTAAATCCTGCAATCAGTCAAAGCTTGGCAGAGGTTGCTGTTATCCGTGCTGGACCGTTGCAGAGGGAAGTTGGTCATGCAATGCCTTGATCATTCCGAAGTGGAAGGAATATTGAGCTGCTCAGCACAGCATGTATGGCGCTAATAGCGCTCTGTGTGAGATACACAATGGGAGGAACTGTATTCGGATCCAAATCTTGTGTCCAGAGTGGAGGCCATCTAGGATGAGAATTTCCAAGGTATATGTTCACAAAATGCCCCAAAAGGTGAGGCGAGGAACTTTTTGTCCCATATAGGGTATTCTAAAGCTGGCGTTGGAAAGAAAGTCAAAGCAAGCTTTATTGATATATATTGCCAGAATATCGTATGGTTGCCATGCCGTTCGGGGGAGCAGTTTAGCTTCAGCGTTAATCACTTCGTGACTACTTCAGTCGCGGCTTCTTGGGCCACCATGACATTTAGATTTTGTGTGAATCTCGACCATGAATCACATTTCTCTCCGAGGTTGATGTGATTGAAGGGTCGGAATTTCCACGTTCTTGAGCCAAGGAAAAATCTAGCAAGGCTTCGCAGTTGCTGGCGGGGTTGAAACTGTATTGGACAACATCGAGTTCAGTGTCAAATACGCCATTCGGCCAAGCTCGGAAGAACTCAGCAAGGCAAAATCGTCCTGTAAGTACCGAGCTTCGTGTAACCAATGCCATAGAGTACACTGAGACTATCCATCCATCGCTACGTTAGCCAGCACCTGGAAGGCACCTGGAACGGCTGTAGAGCATGATTCTTCCATTGTCAATTCTTCCATTTCCACAACTTTGTATCCACGACCACAATCCGGGCAGATAAATCGATGTGATTGAGAGTTTGATACTTCATGATGAAGATTAATTTCATGTCATGTCTCTCGCGTTAGATCAGGTTGAAGCGGTTTTCTTGCATTGATGAGAAGTGGTGAGGGAGGATGCGCTGAGTTGTCGACCCCCCCCCCAAATCTCATCCGGAACGAGCGCGTCCGAGGTATTCGGTCACATGACAACATCAACGTCTATCAAATGAATTATTAATTTATGTCTCTTGTTTTATCACACTAAAAGTGGTCTGGTCTCTGGAGTAATGTTATCTTGCCTAAGTAACTCTCTAGACTGACTAGTGCGCAGGGTCAAATCCCCGAACCAAGAAACCCACGATCATAAATCCAGGTGGTTCTAGACTTCAGAGAGAGATATCGTAGCAAAATTTTGTCCTCCACCAAGGAAAAGCGAACCATATAAAGTAGTTATTTTCAATCATAAACGTAGACATTTTATAATTAGGGTTCGACACTCATCCTCATTGAACCCATCAAACAATTCTGCTCGTGGGACCTGGGTCACATCTTGTTATTATTACATCTAGCACGAGTCAAACATAGTTATTTCATTTTTCAGGGTTTGGGCCTGTTTGGCAGTCCCCTAAAGAGTCGCGTGGATGGTCCTGCAAACAGAGAAGGGGTATATTAGTATGAGTCTGCTCCCCACAACCATTTCAAGCCCCCACCTGAAGTAAGATCTTACCATCCCTCAAACTCCAAGGCACCGAATCTTATTGCCTTGAGCACTATTTGCAACTCTAGAGTCTCTCAATATGAGCACTCTACCCGGATTCGAAGAGGAATTTATGGTATGGGAAGTGACATATGTTGATTGTACTATCAAGTGCAACTGGACAAAAGGAAGACTAGAAGTGTTGGAAATGAACGAACATGACTATTACATTGAGTACTCAATACAAAGATACCGAGAGCTAAAGGAGATTCTGGATCCAAAAAGAGTTGGAAAAGTGTTGCTACGTCCAAGCAAGCCTGGAAATCTTCTAGCTCGATGTGATGATGTTATCAAGGCATGCAAAGACATACGGACTGTCGACCGAACCCTTGAAACTATTCGAGAAGATATTCGCAGAGACCTCAGCAATATCTCTGAAGATAATAGAAAATACGCTGCTGCTGCCGAAGAGAAGTACTGGCTGTGTTTGGGGCTTTGTAGGATGGAAAGGGAACTTCACGAACATCTCAAATCATTCGTAGCAGGCGTGGAACAAGAGAAAAGTCATGCCCTTATGGGCGCTGATCCTTTGGCAGGAAATTAACTGCTTTCACGAATACATATTCTATTCATATCATTCTCTCCACGAAGCTGCATTCAGGGGCTATCTCGCTTACTCGTTACAATAACAATACCCCGCACTGCTGCTCCAAAGCATGGTTCTTGAACCCTATCTCCGTGTTCTTGCTACTCCTCGCCGCGTAGGTACAGTACCTTCCTATGCAGCGCAAATAATTGGATATAAAACAAAAAATGTTCCTCAGTCGAGATCCGTATGGTCCAGAGCCCGAGTCCGAGTGAGTCTTGCAAGGTAGTCTTACCGGGGTGGAAAGCTATGCAAGAGAATAGTTGTCCCGGAACCGATTGACAGGTGTCAAATATGTGAACCGCACCTGGGTATAAAATCGATCATGTCTGAACTAGACTACTTCGCCTCCTCAGTCTCAATTCAATTCTTCAAAATGACAACCCAAATCTCAACCGTCACTCGTCACATCACCCTCAATTCCCGCCCCTCGTCCCCCTCAACTAACACCACTTCCACTTTCGCACCTGACACTGTGCCAGTTGCTCAAACCATTGGCCCAGGATCATCAATAACCTACATCTACTCGTCACCTCCAGCGTTCTCCATTGATGCCGACACAGACCTTGCCTGGCACAACAGTGCCCCTGCTACCCCACCAGTTCGTTCCTTTCCCGCGGCGGGAGGGTCTACCGCCGTCATGCTGGAAATGGGGCCCAATCCAGACGAGCAAGACGGATACATGCATAAGACCGAGTCTCTAGATTACTGTGTGGTAGTGAAAGGGGAGCTGGAGTTGGCGTTGTATAGAGGGAAAGGGAAGGAATGGGAGCGAAAAATTGTCAAGGAGGGAGAAGTGGTGATTCAGAGGGCTTGTATGCACGCCTGGAAGAATCTAAGCAGAACTGAGAGTGCGAAGATGTTTTGCGTTGGCATCGGGAATGAGGGGGCGGTGGAAGGAGGAATGGAGTTCTTGAAGCAAGGTTAAGTGTGAAGGTAAGTAGTATGCAAGGTGCTTTCAATGTTTGGAGGTGGACAACCCAGAATTGTTTAAAATAGAAATCTCTAAACCCAAGACTGCTCTTATGAATCAAGATTTCAACCTCCTGCTTCCAGCTTTTTAGGATCGTACCATTGCCATCCGGACACTCGCAAACATTGACAATTCTGAATTACGACAAGAATAACTGAGTGATTAGAGCATGGGGAATTTAACGATTTTAGATGAGTTCTTGTTTCCGGAGCGCTATGGTGCATTGTCGCACATATAACCCTCTTCCAGATCCCAGTAGTCCACAAGCCTCTTAGCTTGAGACTTGAACCTAACCAGTTCCCAATGAAAATGTGTGAAATTCTTGATAGGCATCCAAAACTCTTTCTCGCACCTTCGTATTTAGTGTGGTTACCATCCCATTGAAAACGGAATAAAGCACGAATGATAATCAAGAAATGACCATGTTGAGTTTCCTATGATTAGTTACTATGCTGCGCTCACTTAAAGACGCAGGCCGTCAAAACAGACTCAAAACCACAAATCAAAGCAGTCCTTTTACTATCGCTCCCGTTACATCTCATCCCATAGCTTTCAAGTGCCAATTCCGCAGGATATGAGCACGAATTATCACTAGACAACCTAGTATCGACCCCGACCCTAACCTCTACCACTGCCACCGACTACTGCCACTTCTTGGAAGACCCAAGCCAGGAGCTTTCACTCAAGGATATGCCACCAGCAGGACGCGTATAGGCAATTAAACTCGTGCGTAAGACAAGTCCCCGCCTCGTCTGACCAAAGGAAATTCCACTCATTAATATACTCATGTGATCCCCATTTTGGCCCAGAGGACTGATCTCAGCCTCCCCCTCATCATCGTCTCCAGTTTCACTGCTTGAGCTGTCATCGCTATCCTTAGAATCATCCGAGCTCGAGTCACTAGAGTCCTCGTCCGAAGAGCCCTCGCTGTCATCGCTCTCCTTAGAATCATCCGAGCTCGAGTCACTAGAGTCCTCGTCCGCATAGCCCTCGCTGTTTCTCTGATCGTCATCTATTCATACTCGTCAGTGTACTACGCATGAAACTCGGAATTTAAAATATTACCACAGCCAAGAGCTTTCCGAACTTGGGTTCTAATCTTCTTCTTCCCTTCAAGGTCCTTACAGTCGGCGATATGATGTCGGAAGATTTTCATAGCGACATCATCTGCTGTAGGGAGGTTCTTTTTAATGAACTTGGTGACACCTCCCGCGGAGAGGATTAGACTGTTGTACTCCGGGCGTCCTAGAGCTCTGATAACACGGTGAAGAGAGCGAAGTGCGTGCTTCTTGGTGGAGGCTGTGGGAGAGGTGGTATTCGTGTTGGCGGACATTTTTGTATGGCAGTCTCCTGCAAAGATGGTAAAATCCTGATCTGGAAAAACTTTTCCGAGTTGAGGGTGTTGAATTGTTGCTAGGGAGTTGGAGAGTTGAGAGACAGCGGATCAGCTTAATAAAGGAGCTCGCACTGGCGTAAGATTCTCACTCTTGATTGTTTTAGGAGGTGTTCCAAGTTACTGTTCTCAAAATAAGAACAGTAACTCATAATGAAACAACCTGGGTGTGTCTATCCTCCACTTCAGTATTTAGGTATTCACATATAACTTTTGATCCCTAGTAGAAGCAAGTAACAAGGGCGATTATGCCTAATCTTGGGCATCTACGTTCAGACAAATGTTCCTCTGGCAATCCGCCATCCCTATTCCAGACATAGTGCAGATAAACAATGAAGAAAGCACCATCTAAGTACTTGTACATTATGAAAAGATTTAAGAAATGAGAAGAGAACATATGAGGATTTGGGTCACGCTACCTGGAAAGAACATTCCTCTTAAAGTGAGTGGCTTGCTGGCCCGAGCGTGCGAGGGATGCCACGATTATCTAGCCGAGCTAATAGACGTATTGCACTACGGTCTGGAGAGAGGTTGTCTCGGAAATGTCTTGAATCGGAATGCTTTTATTTGACCTCAATTTATATTGACTAGCAGACCCCCATTTCCGTCAAGACCAAGTTCTTTGTGCTGTTCTTCCACGTCGCCACGATGTGTGCCCATGAAAACCACTCACCGAGTTCTTAATTCAACCGTCGCTACTCCTCGAGAACAGGCCAAATCATAAACCAAGTAGCTCAGGCCCTCAAACTTCATTTAAACCCCCTATTCAACCCGATTAACCCACATAACAGAAAAGTTTGCGGTTGTGGGTCATCTAGATATTCAACTCTCGGAATTGTAGGTAACTTGACGGTTCACCAGAGAGCGTCTGCCAACTGCGATCAACATCCATATCAACCCTATGACGCACTACCGTGCCAGGACCCTCCTGCTCGTTGCTTTGGAGCTCATCGTCGCTGTCATCAATGTCGTCACTGGTACGAACTCCAGCATCCTTGAGCATTTCCTCGAGGGAAGGAGATCGAACGTAGTTTGTCCTCTTCCCGACACCGACGGCCACTGGCTCATTCTTGAGCTCCCTATGTGGGCAACGAAGGACTAAAATGAATCGTATCAGCATTCGAATCCATCGAATAGCGCGGGAAATAGTGGGGAGGATGGTTACTTACATCTATTTTTTACAGCCTCAGCAAGGGTCTTGTCTTTCCGGGCTTGATCGATACCAAAAAGCTCGCAGAATACGAACGCCTTGATGATAAATTCTGAAATAACGCTCTTTGGAAGCAAATCTCTTGACCTGTGGCTCTTGATAAGTTCGCGGAGAGGGCTAATTGTCCTTGTTGATCGGTCTGAGTTTATGGAGTTGCTTAGGGTAGTTTCGGACATGGCAGATCCAAAAATATCCGTCATTTGCAATTGACCATATAGATATTCCATCTCCTCAACAACATAACTCATATCGATAAAAGCCTCATCAGAGAGGTCCTTCTTGTGCCAGAAGATCAGATTGAGAAGCGACATGTGGGCGTGCTTGATTGCAAGTGATGTGGTATCCTCAAGCATTGGTGACCAATCCGGAAATCCAGGGGGTGGCCTTAAGCTGGATGGATCTTGAGTTCCAAACATTGCGATGAAGTCAACTAAGCGTTGCAGACCATTCTTATCAGCTTTTGTAAGTCTCTTGGCTTGAATGTAAGAGAACTCGTTGAATAGGGGTAATGTAGAGCCGTCTCGGGAGGAGCTCAGAATCTTGAAAATGCTGCCGGCGAAACATAGGATATCGAAGAGCTTGCCCTTCTCTTCTGGATCGACTGTTGAGACGTCTTGAGATGCCATTTTAAGATTTGTAGCCAAGTTCCTTGGGAACGTGTGGTTGAGGATGGATGGTTGAGTGTTGACAGGTTGTAAAAAACGATGAACGGTGCACATGAACTGGGGTGGTAAACACTTTTGCCTAATGACCACAGAAACTAAGGGGGGTACCGTAAGAAAATTTCCCATCTGTATTTAGACGGAATATATCCTTTTCCTTCTCTTGAATTGAAAAGAAAACAACTTTACGGCGGCAACTTCAAGTTTATTGCCTGCCTTCTTAGCCAGCAACCGTATTCACTCCTTAATTAGTAAGCGAGAACCACATTGAAGTTGAAGGCTTCTCCTATTTCAACATACAGTAACCAAATCAGGCAAACTTCCCCACCGCAAATACCAAACCACTTTTTAACACCTTTCGGCCTCGGCCTTTTTCATCTAACATCCAACATCGGCCACTTCCATTGTCCCTCAACAATCACATTCACAACACCAACACAATCGAGAGCTCATCACCACACTTGTTGAGACCTAGAAAGTTCCAGCATTCAACTAAGTTCTAATATTGCACTAATCATGAAGTTCTAAACTACAACGATTGAGGCAATGTCTCAACTTACCGCTCGTCTCGCGACCCTCCCCTATCTCTAGCTTCCCCTTACCAAGTTCACCTTGTTTGGACTTCCAGGAATTTCTGAATATACAGCGGCGGGATAGGAAGAATCCAGAGAATCTGAAGAATCAGGAGGATTTGAAAGAATAATTAAGATGGCCCCGTCTGTCAGGAAGACTTGCCCCAGTCGGGAAGACATTCCACATATGGACACATCCCAGTCCCATGCAGAGTTCTTTGGAAGGAGACTCAGTTGTGAGTGCCTTGTAAATAACATACTGAACATCCATTATGTTTCCTGGAAAAATTCAAGCCTTCTCCTCCATAACAACAGCTCCTTCTACTTCCTCCACCGTGATCGTCCTCTGCGGCCCCTTAAACCAACTCCTCCCACCCAGCCCAAAGGGCAATACCCATCCCACCAAAGAAATGATACTAATTCCTCCAATCATAATCGGGGCATAATTCAACGTCGCCCCAGTCACGGGATACAACTGCGGCAGCAACAAAACTATGACCAGGAAACTGATATAAAAACTAGAGACTACGGCACAAGGTATACTCCACTGACCCAGATTCCATTTCGCGGGCTCGAAAGAGTGGCGACCGACGGTATGGCGCGCGATGACTGGGAAGAGGTAGGAGACGTTGGTTGCGATCGTAGCAGTTGCTGTAATTGCCGAGAAAGCGACGACGGAGCCGATGACTGCGGTTGTGACTACGACACTCACGGCTAGCACTAGCCAGGCGGCGTTGATGGGCATGTGTGAGTCCTTGCTTAGACGTTTGAAATACTTACTCCCTGGTAGAATCCCATCTCTTGAGATGGCATATGTGACTCTTTGCGCGGACATGAAGCAACTGGCTGTTGCACAAGTGGAATCAACCCAAAGGAGAGCCAGGATGGCAGTGGCCCCGTTAGGACCGACGAGCTGAACGAGATACGCTGCCCAGTTATTTGCGTAGGTTCCAGAAATGATGCCGTCGAAGTCTTGGATGCAGAAGAGAATGATGATTAGGGTTGGAACGGACATTACCCAAGCTGAGAGAGTGGACATCCACATTCCCTTGGCGACCACCTCGCTCGCTTCTTGAGTCTCTTCGGCCAAATGTACTGATGCATCGTACCCGTAGAAAACCCATGCTCCAAAGAGAATTGAAACGATCCAGCAGTAGGTATCGCTGGCTTGCTTCTCGTCGCCCTCGTTGATGCCGTTGTAAAAGTGTTTGAACACACCACCTCCCGATTGGAAGCCACCGTTCTGGGAAGCCTTGATCGGGAACCAAATCCAGTACATCACGAGCAGGATATGGAAGATCACAATGGCAAAGCGGAAGTACCATTGGAGGACTTTCTGGTTGATCACATTAGGTGCCATGGCGAAGAACATCCCAATAGCTGTAAGGAGCCAGGCGAACCATCCTTTCGTAAGGACCTCAGCGTCGGGGTAATGAATCTCAAGCGCAGAGATGAGGAAATTGGTTGAGCCCTGCTGCACACCGGGGACGACTGTGACCTACACGTAGGATCAGTGCCTTATCACAAGCGTCATGGCTGAGACATACCCATCCTGCCCAATTCCTAAAATAAATGATCAGTACATAATGTGTATGTAGTAGAATCAAGAGCCTACCACCATCCTGTCATCCAAGCAAGAAATGGACTATACATATAGTTAGAGATGAGTCACACGACTTTATGCAACACCTACCCCCATTGTGTGCCACCTAATCTGTACGACCAGTAATAAATGCCACCTGCTGTTGGCAATGCAGCTGCGATTTCGGCCATAGACAAACTGACAATGAACGACAATCCTCCGACTATCGTCCAGTTTGCGAAGGCAGCTGTTGGTCCACCTGTAAACATTACCCACCCAAAGAGGACTGGAATTCCCGACGCAAAGTTCATAGACTGGCTAGATTAGCCTCCATCCTTTCAGGTACCCTGAGATTGTTACCGTGAACGTTGCAGCCCTGTATGAGTAAGTCAATACTGTACTGCGTAGAGGGTACAATCGTACACACCAGTTCTCAAACAACCCAAGGCCGCGAAAGAACTCTTGCTTGTACCCCAACTGTGCCAACTGATACTCATCATGGGTGAATACATTCTTCCCTTCGTGAATGGAGATTAACTCTCCTGCCACAGGCTCGATCTTGAGATCAGACTTTTCATTCATTTTCTCCATATTTGCGAATTTTATACCTGTATGGTTTCACTGCGAGGTATGAAACTGGGTTGAAAGGATGAGGCTTGGTAGGAGATATCAAATAAGTATCAATGAACCTAGAGCTCCGCATACAGCAAAGCTTCTTTGCGATAACAATAGCAAAGCGAAGTACTGTCGGGGACTATTATGCTTGAAACTGTTCACGAGATGCATGTACTGTACTGTACTTTGAAGTATGATAATTGGATGCAGATGAAATATGGCCAATCTTCTTGCCATGTGGGGAAGCTTCACCCGTAAGTGGCGGTCGGCAGGTAGCTGCATCGCACTTGTTATCGGTCTAAATTTCTGACCACATCTCGAACCTGTAGACTACCCATGTTGCTGCAGCAACTGACAAGATCCTGATTTTAGAGGACCTCCGAACTTGGGACAACATGATAACAAAAGTGGGATACTGTACATGGTTTGATTGCGGCCCTTAATTGATATAAACTAGCGAAGTATGGGAATAACTATGATTAGGATAATCCTCATCATCGAATCCAGCAAGTAGCTGATAGAAAGAAGGTCCTATTGGCTATGGCAACCAAGATTTGCGCACAGCACGGAGGGCAAGAATCCTCTTTGTATACAAAGGTTGTTCCCCGCAAGGACGGGAGTCGAGTCTAAAACCCAGCCCCAGCCCATACCACACCCGCCGCCAGTATAAGGGCAGACGCTGGAACCGTCTTGACCATTGCTGAATTTGCCGTAGCCATAGCAGGGGTCGATGTCGTTGTCGTTGTCGTTGTAGCAGTCGAATTCGAGAGAGCCGCACAAGAAGAGTAGTTCTGACCACCTAAGAACTGCCCAACCGTTTGTGCATCTGTCACATGCAGCATGTGAAGTACCGCCGCGCCAACGGTTGCATTTGTAGCACAGAAGTTGATTGTGAAGTTGAAAGTACTCGCGGCACCATTGCAGCTTGGAACAACCGTCGTGCCATCGTAGTCGCTGTAAAAGCTGACATTCGCAGATGGGACGGTCAGAAGCTCCAACGAATGGATCTCTTCGTAAGGTCCATTTGGAGGCTTCAAGTACACCTCGATCGTTTCCACAACCTGTGCCCCCGCAATATCGTATGTCCTAGCTGTCCCAACTGTGTTGTCCGTGCCATTGAGTGTGACAGAGCCTTCGGGAGAGCCGCTCCAGGTAAGATTTTGATAGTCTCCGATAATCGACATGACTTGGGCGTACGTGTAGGGGACAGTGAAAATTACCGTGTCGGTTCCTGGGTAGAAGCCATCGTTGCAGCCATTCGCAGTGGAGGAGTTATGCTGCGCGGCGACGCCTGCTGCGCCAATGAGGGTAGAAAATGCAATCGAAGCCTTCATGGTTGAGAACTGAGTGAAATGTACACTAGAAACTGGAAGGGGAATGAGAAGGGGAGAGAGAGGGGGAGACATAAAATTGTAACACGGTTGCAATGTGAGAGTACCCACAGTGCCAGATGGATTCGTCCAAGCTCAATTGAAGCTGCTCCAAGTCTCGAACAAGCTCCAGAGCCAGACTCTCTTCCGCCGTATCAATGCGGGGGAACGCTATGCCTGCATTGATTGATATGGGGGAGCTCGAGGCGCTTCATGCGTAAGAACTAGAAGATCGTGCCGTCCGGGAATACGGATGTAGAGCATCCCTTTGTGGGAGGCGGACATCTGCAGTCCATACCCCGTGCTCGCAGATTCGCAGAAAACTTGGGAATATGTGGTAGACTTGCTCTGCCGCACGGGCTGGAGGAGGATTGGATCTGGAGGTTGTTGATGTGGAAGTGAGGTTGAGGAAGAGATGAGGTTCGGAGTGAAAATCAAATTGAGAGACTGTCGCTAAAGAACTCCAGTCCAAACCAAGATCACAATTAAATCTTCTAAACACCCATTAATGCATCTAATAACAAATATTACAGAAGAATCACTACTTCGATTACCAATCCAACAAACCATTCGCATTTGCAGAACAAACTGAATTGCCACCTTTTTCCAGCTCCCGGCAGACTAAAACGCAACCATATCAGAATGAAGCAGTCAGTCAAGGGAGGCTTCTTACATTCGTCATCAACCTGTCCCTCTTGGGAAAGGCTTTGGTTTCGTACAGCCGGATTGATCTCTCTTCCAAGCTTGGCTTCGGCTTCCCGATGTTTTTTGAGCAGACAGCTGATTTTGCGTTGCTCCATAAGGTTGCGTTCCAGAAGAGTGGTAGCATTTTGCTTGGACAGGAGAGCGTTTTGTTTTAGAACCAGTTGCAATATTTTTTGAGAAACTTTCTTTTTCATTACTTCAAGTCCAGTTATTGCACCTTGCTGCTTCTTCGACCACAATTTGCACTCAACTACTGTGGCCCTGGCTGATTCCGGCCTTGCAGTGAGGGTTAGCACCTGTCCCGAAGTCAAGGGATGGATTACTGTTGTGTGCAGAACGAAGCTATCGGATTCGGGAGTGCCAAATCCAGGAAGATTTCGAGACCGCCATGTGTCTTTTTCTCTCTCCTCGCTCATCAGATGTTCTGTTGTTATGCTGTCAGCTGGTGCTCCACTCACGTTCAAGTGAACACACCTATGAGCTTCCAGTTGAAAGCCCCTCCTGCTCTCCAGTCTGCAACGCAGTCCATGTCTGCGATCTCTAATCTCTTGAGCAGGGCCTCTGATTCTCCCAGATCTAGAGCCTCAACCTTGCCCCCCGCGTCGAAATTGACGAACACCAACCCTTCACGGACCTGGAGCCGAAGTTCCCACAATCCATTTGAATCTTTATCAAACCCGGGCACGTTCTCAAATTCCGGCGCTTTGGTCAACTTTCCCCTCGTGTCGTAGCTCCAACCATGATATCTGCAGCCTAGAACAATGGAGCTGCCGCAGGTCTTCTTGGTGATAGCGTACGCTCGATGTCGGCATACATTGTGGAAAGCTCGGAGCTGTTTATCCTTTCCGAGAATGACGAGGAAAGAGAGTCCAGTAATCTCAAACGTCCGGTAGTCGCCTGGTTTTTGGAACCTCGAGACGTGTGTCACGAACATCCATTTCTTCTATGGCGTTAGGACGAGTTTCTTTAAACTTCTAATCTAGACATACCTTACTAAAGATTGCACGACATTCTAGCTGGAATTGCTTCTCGTCTTGCCACCAAGTCGAGGGCCACGGCGTTGAAGTGACGATGCCTTTAGGATCTGGACTTTTCTCATTGTCAAGTGCTGTTTCTATCTTCACTTCCTCATGTTTCACTTGATACCACCAAGTGAGTAAGGGGTCGTCCGACGCTTTGGGTATGAAACTCCTCGGATATAAACGGGACAACAAGTATGAGATAACAAGGAAAGTTCCGAATCCGCCAATGAGGAATATATTGTCTAGCATTGTTATCAAGTGAAGTTGTGATGAGATACATTATTTGCTTCAGCCGGGACATATAACATATTTAAGTTCAAGGGCAGCACACAAACCATGTACAGTACGTACTATCCAATGTCCCAACTATGTGAAAAAAATTTGATGCCCAACAACCTCCACGGCTCAACCAGCGTCCATTTTCAGCTCACGTATCCGGGTAACGATTGCGAGCGTGCATCTTACGATTCGTTACCTAGACAAATTTCCGGCTACGTTCTCCCCTGGCTCCTCTCTCTCGTGGCAGTCTCGGAAGCGGGCCATTCGTTCCACGACAGCAATATCACTTACCCCTCGCCCAGCCATCTCTAAATCGCTAATAATTACTTCCGTGCGTTCCTGAAGCTTGCATATATGTAGCGCTGCTGATCGAGTTCGCTGGATCCGATTACTGTATTCGGTTGTACTTACTTGCGTGCGAACGGCTGGGATGGGCCAATCGGAATTGCGCCTGTGATATGGCAGTAGAGGTTCGAAACTACTGGCTTGGGCAATCCTTTAGGCTCGGCATGCTATCAGGCTTTGACATCGCTTACGTCTCTGGAATTGATGCTCTATTGTGTATATATTGTTTCAGCTAACCGGACTAACATGCCTTCGGTATCGGTATTGCAGTTTGGACCACAAAATACTAGAAACCTTACATAGCCTCAAATTTCAACTCATCAGGGACAATGGATAAATCAAACAGAACACTACCAGCATCGTGGTTTTGCAGTCCTGCTCTCTATCAACTCGAGAGACGAGCTGTATTTCTCAAAGTGAGTATGCCAATTTCTTCGATTCCATCTCATCTGCTAAGATACACACAGTCATGGCATTTTCTTGGACCAGTAACTCGATTCCAAACACGAAACGAGCCAGTAACCTACGATATTGCGCAAGTCAAGCTTCTGGTTGAGAACAGGAATCCAGACTCGGCAGAGCTCGATTTTAGTGGAATCGTTGTCTATGCTGAGAACAAGGTGCGGTGAAACCACTGTGCTGAAGGGAGTTTACTGAATATTTCTTAGAGCCGAAAAATCAGCAGCCATATCACCAAGAGTGGCCTTGTCTTCGCGACTCTATCACTAGATACTCCTAGCTTCGAAGAGTATTTTGTCGGCCTAGAAGAATTGATCAACAGAGTCGACTTCACAAAACTGCCTCACCGACGCAGCATTTCATACACGGGGAAATTCAACTGGAAAACCATGTCAGCTCTCCCTAAATTCCTCTTCAACAGTCACTTACAAACAATAGGATCGACGGCTACCAAGAATGTCTCCACTGCCAATACACCCACCCCACCTTCTCCAAATTCTACCCACCTACCTTCTACTCAGTAACCAACCACCCCAACTTCTCGCAGCACGTCTCCGACCCCAACTCCCTCCTCTGTCCCCGCATTTCTGACGGCCTATTCCTCTATTTCTTCCCTATCTGCACCCTCAATGTCTACGGCGGCGGCATGTCCTCCTTCCGCACTCTCCCCACCCCAGACCCGAACGTCTCACTCATGGAATTTGATTACTACCATTCTGGCACAGACCAGGAGTTTGAGGATTATTACAAGTTCGTGAGACAGGTAGCACTAGAAGATTTCGAGCTATGCGAGAGGGCGCAAGCGAATTTGAAGGCGGGCGTTTATGGGGAGGGGGTGCTGAATCCGTGGAAAGAGAATGGGGTGCTGTTTTATCAAGGTAGGGTGAGGGAGATGGTTTATGGGCAGTTTGAGGTGGAGAAGAGGGAGAAGGAATCTTTAGAGAAAGAGGAGAAGGGGATGGGGCCTAGGGAGGGAGAGCACGGGAATGTTGTTGTGGTTGCGGTCTGACGGTGTCCAGATTCCTGGATTATCTGCTCTATTTCCTCCCTATGTGAAAAAAGTCAAAGCTCATTTATTGTTTCCCGTCGTCCACGATTCAAGTGCTCGAGTTTATGTCTGCCCTAAGCAATCTGCCTACTGAATTCGAATGTGGCATTTCACAGACTACACAACTTCGGTGATTCGTCGAGGCCATCACTACCAGGTTAAAATGAGCTTGCGTAATACCCCTAGACTGATGTCTCGATCGATCCACCCACTAGGGAATATTAGGCTAATCCGGTAAGGTGCTAGTGATTCTGTGACAGCTCTTCCAATTTTCAACGCAGTCGTGCGGATTCTTCGATTCATCTCTAAGGTCTTTCTAATAAAATGAATCATGTTAGAAACAGCTGTCATGGCCTGAATACATCAGGGGACCTGAGAAACCATAGCAACCTGACAAACTATAGCAAAGGCATCTGTATTCGATCAGAAGTCTTAAACCATTGATATCCGGCCTCTATAATGATCGAAACCATCCCTCGAATTGCTGACGTTTTGTCGCATAAAGCCAGGCTTTCTCGAGATGTTCCTTCCCCCCTCCTGGAGTCCACGCAAAATATTTGAGAACTTAAAATTCGGTGTAAATTGGGGTAAAACCAACGGATTAGAGGCTGAACTCCAAGATTCAAATCCCTTGGGCCAGTTCGAGCCGTAGAATTCTATAGTCAAGCGCTTGATGTTCATCAGGTCGCGATCCTGGAAATTGCACCAAGGAAGCGACCTCCCATTAATTGGGTAAAAAATAAAATGGTCTACTTCGAAATTAACATAGATTGTGTTGAAATGTGGAAGGCTCCCTCCTCCCGAGCTTCCTTGGACGTGTGCAACATTCCTGGAATCCTTATCTGATATTCATCGTTATGGCTGTAATTAGTGCCCCGAGCTATGTTGAGGATTTCGACTTTGCGAGGCTCGAACGCGGTAAGTTTTCAGATCTTGTTCCGAAGCTCGCGGCAAACTCGAGAAGCATGTGAACTCAGTGAGTGGCTCAAATGGCGTGGGATTCTCCAGCTTTGGGAGAGTAGCCAGGAGTCTTGAGAATCGAGACATCTTGGGCAGGTTTGGATGATTTGATAATAAGATGGTGGTGAGTCGGAAGCTGATGTTGAAGTTAGCAAGATGCCACTACGCAGATATGACCATACCGACTTCGGTTCTGGGTGCTTAAATTGTGGCCAGTATCTTCAAGCCGCTTTCAAATTTGTCTGGTGATGGAGGTGACAGTGTTTTTGAGGGCAAAGGTATGAGGCTAAATTACTTCATAAGCATATGCCTTGTTCACTGATATTATACAAGGCTTTTACTCCCCCCAATTTGTGCTGCTGAAGTAAATTAAATGTAATTTAAAAAAGCTTGTTGTTTCCTTAACATTGCAAAGTAATCCTTTTAGTTTTTATTTACAAACAGTGTTATAGTGATCCCAATGATCTCAATAATAAGTTATTAATATTTTGTAAGGAATTTCCATATTTACTTCTTCACCACCAGTGCACCTTTTTACTACGATATTAGCGTTAAACAACTTGAAGCTTGTCAGCCTTTGCAATAACAAGCCTCCTTTGGCTTAATCTAGAACAGAAGTGAAACACAAGAACTGAATAGCAGGTTTGCAAACACTTTATAACTCTGGACAAAGTACACGCTAGTTTACACTAAGAAATTATTTTTAATACAGAAAGTGTAAAATCTCCAGTGCTCCCAAGCACGATACTCTTATTAAGTTCTACTTCTACAGGAATTGCTGCGATACACTCACTACCTGCAACCACTCCCACTTCAACAAGATGGCTAACCTTTCGTTATCCGACACCTTCCAGCAACTCGAGAGCATTTGGCTTGTATCCTCGCAACGTGCTCGGTTAGTGTCACTTCTCAATGATAAGATTCTTTCTCAGCAAAACATGGAAATTGGGTCTGCTCTATGCCTAGGACTTGGGACCCTTAAGCCTCATTCTGGTCTAACGCAGCTCAAGTTCCCCAGAGTCACTCCGGACGGCGAGTTTCGGTGCTTTGAATTTGTGGACGGCGTTGAGATGTTCAATTACATAACCTTGACTGGAGTTGAGAAAAGCGAAACTCGCGATAAATTTTGGAACTGGAGCCCTGTGGAAGGAGAGCCCGTAGAGATGGGGCCTCTTGGGTACCTCAGCATGCTTCAGCTGATGCTTTTCGAGACTGCGGTTTCTGAACTACGTATGTGACTTCTCGAGCTTCCTCCAACCCCCGGCCGTCATCGGACGAAGCATTACATCAGCTCTCCTACTTTAAGGCCGTGATTGATCTAGCTAAAAGTTTATTCCAGGAAAGAGATTCACGATAACAAACACTGTCTTCCAAGACCCATGTTTTAATGCCGAGGACGAAGCATTCCTTGAACAACGCGGCCATATTGTGCATCGAATCACCCATCTAGGGTCCCATAGAACACAAGACACTCCGTTTGATAGGACCCTACTTCAACAAGTTCCAGGCAAAGCGTTCTTGTTTGCGCCTTTCCTCCCTATCTGCGTCGGGCTTGACGCCGTCGACGCCTTTCGGCCACCGCTATACTGGGGCCATGACTTGTGTGATGCTGTTGCCCGTGAAGCCATGGTAGGTCACTTCCACTGTATTTTCTGTTTGTTCCATATCTCCAGCAGTTACAAGGAAAAAGGAAGCCAACAATTTGTCTCCAACAGCTCCTTAAGGAAGGTCGAGAACCAAATGATGTACCGAGGTGGCATCCAAAGAAGGACGAATGGGCCAAAATCGCTTATACCTACGCGTTCATAGAGACATCGCTATTTGGAATGGGTAGGAATAGGAAAGAGGGCTTTGTGTTCCCTGTTGATACCTCTGACCAAAACATGGTCGACAAGCAGAAAGAACGCGTCCGGATAAGTAAATTGGTAGAAAGCGAGACCTTCGAAAACGCGTATTAGTTACCGCGGATGAGTAGGTGATACACTAGATTGGGGAGGGCCAAATTTTGGATAATTGGATAAATATGGAGCAATTGGTACTAGACAAAGTTTTAGATACGTTCTTGCTTCTTGGTTAATATCGAGGAAACGAATAAACCTGCTATACTTCTCTTCCGACCAAAATACCTAAAAGAAGACTGTTGTATCAGAGCTAAAATATTCAGAAGTGACTCAACTAAGGCTGAAGAAGTAGTCCAAACTCGACCATCCTTCCCCATCCTAGCAGTCGAAAGACATAGAAGGTGATTAGGAAAAATATTGAGTTCTGTATAGCTTAGGTTGTGGACATATGGCTTAATTCAAATTGAGACATGATGACAGCAGCAGCCTTAATAATCTAGCACCCCAATTTCTCAAGAATAAAAGCAGATTAATGATCTAACTACCAGCGAGCGAGTGACGGAAACAGTTGTTGGAAAGAGCAATAAAAACTTACCAGGGGAGAATTTGCACGCCCCTCATTCTCGAAGTGATTGATTCCTAACATTTTCTAATTATTTCCATCCACAACTTCTACTCCTAAGTCCGTCGGCCATCTCGGTTGATCAACCCCATTGGTTCTTGTTCCAATCTGATACCCTAATTGTACTTTTCCTTCAGGAAATTTCAAAATCGGCCTAGGAGCACGGATCGTCTTTCCAGTAGTCTTCGCCTCTCTATCCTCAAACCAGTCTGGGTTCATGATTTCTTTGGAGCTATTTTCTAGAAGCATCTTGAGATATTGAGGGAGTGTGTACGACATATTGTGGTAATGTCTAAACACCTTTCTTCCATTTCTTGTCCAAACGTCGTCCCAAACAGCTTGAGGGTAAGTACCGCAAGAGTTCACAAGCCACTGAGAGTAGTAATTAAGGGCAATATCGACAGTGTAAGAACCGCCTTTTTCAGCTCTTTCCATCAGTGCTGTGAGAATACTGGAGGCTCCAGCGACGCCTGTGCAGTAATCCGAGTTTGGAAAGACTGGAGTCACCGGCTCATCATTGCCCATTGCCCTGCCAAACTCCATCGAAACACCGCAACACTACATCAATTAGTCCCAGACTCCTCAAAAGTTGGAAGTACTCACCGCATCACTGATCTGCTGCCATCCACTCCTTCCCGCCCAGGGTCCATTCCACCCATAACAGTTTTCCCTTGCGTAAATCACACCCCTCTCCCTCCCCTCACAAATCTTCAAAATATCCTCCTGTCCGAATCCCCACTTGTCCAAAACACCCGGCCGATACCCCGAAACCACAACGTCAGCATCCAATACCAGTTCCCTCATCTTTTCCCTATCCTCCTCATTTCTGAAATCCAAACAGCAGTTCCATTTCCCCCAATTGAGATCACAATGCAGACCTGAAAAGTCACACAAATGGGGAGCAGTAACACGCATCACACTTGCACCCATTTCAGCGAGGCCTCGAGAGATTGCAGGGGCGGCAATGACGCGTGTTATGTCGAGGACTTTGAGACCTGCCAGAGGCCGTTTCACTGAAGTGAGAGGAGAATCGGGCCACCAGCATGCCTTCTGGGTGGGACTTAAGCGAGGATGGATTTCAAATAGGCCGACGTGCGCATTTGCTGTGCCATGCTCGGAAGCAAGATATTCCTCCTTTGTCCAGCAGATTGTCCCCGCCTGTTTGTAGACATCGGACGCTAGATGCTGCATTTCTTTAGAGTCGATTTGGGCCATTTTCTCGATGAATGGTTTGAAAGAATCTTCGACTGAGGCGGAGCCCAATTCATGCGGGAGGCCGATGCTGTCCAAGGAAGGGTCTGGATTCATGGAGCCATGGAGATGGAAGAATCGTCCGTCTTTGCACTTGTAGATATTGGTTGTAGAGCCACGATGGTAGGTCGCACTTTGGCGATGCTTGTCCCAGCTGGGGAATATTTTTGTGACCTCTAGATGCGAGGCAGGTAGATTCAAACCCGATGGGTCAACCCTCCATATGAGAGCTGACATAATGAAGAGCTGAGCATGATCACTGTAGTCTTGTCAGTACGTCAGGTGTCATTGAACGTAATACCACTCACGTGTTTATCACAATATCCTGTGGCTCAATACCATACTTTCTCACCAGCAGAACATTCAACAATGTCGCCTCCAGTCCTTTCAGAGAAGAGATGCTCTCTGCTAACCTCCAGTTGATTGGGATACTCGGCTTGTCTGATCCGACATATCGGATTTTAGCACTGTACTCCAAAGCTTCAAGGGGAAGAGATTTCGCGATCAGAGGATTTCGTAAAATACCCTCATCGAGCAACTTCTTGGATTGGTATGGAATTGAATACGGCTCTGGGGCGGGCCCATCCCTCGACACAAAAACTCCCATTGTGGATTAAATTTATTTGACGAAAATCGAGTTTAACCGGCTGAGATTTATATCAAAGAGGCTCATACGGATTCAGGAAGCGGGCAAACACAGGAAACAATCATGGTGATACGAATAGTAAAGTGCGCCTTGTATATTATGCAATAGATAAGAGCGGGGTACGCATGTGGACTTCGGGCCAAATCCTGAACTAGCTTGTTACTTGACTCGTTCGCAAGGCGATACTGCGATGGAAGAGCAACGCCTAGAATGGCGGAGCACAACCAAGCTGGCCATGGACCGAGCCATGTCTTGATCAGCGCCCCAAAGTAGATCTAGGGGGCGGGATGGCGCCAGAATGCAATGCATGTTTGGCTGTTTTTGGTTTTCTTCTATTCTGACTCGACATTTCTGCGTCAGTTCGACCGGCTACAATTGCAGGAAATGCCCCATTTTGAAAAAAAAAAAATTACGGATGAGATTTTTGCATCCGGTTTCCGAAGCATGTGCGTGATTTCCTCCCGAAAATGACGGCGAGGAGTCCGTATGCCTGTGAGTTGAGTCAAGAGAGAAGAGGTTGCATAATTCTCGCTTAAGCCCCCTAAGCCTCGGTTCGTTGTTGGCCGAGGGGAAAGCCCCTTAGTATTGTCACCGACCCCGCATTTTGGGACGGAACCCCAGGTTTAGCTGCCACTGCGATTGAGCAAGATAGAAATAATATTATTACCTGTGTTAATCCACACTTAGAAGTGTAACATATTATTCTTGTCGGATTTATTATCGTATTCATGGCCAGGATGGCGAACAGGTGGGAAGAGAGGGGGAAAAGAGCCGTGAGGGTCGCAAATTGTTCAGGATATGCAGGTAAAAGAAACTCCAAATTTCAAGGCAGCTTTTGATTGATGCGGCAAACAGGTGATCCAAGTTGGCAAATGCTGAAGCAAGCAACTGATGGCGACGTTGACTTCATCACGGGTGACTACCTGGCTGGTAAAACCAAGTTCTACAGCCATGTCACGTTTTCTAAGGCCTAAACAGAAATGAACCTTGCCGAAAACGCAGAAGCATACAGAGCAGGTCAGCACCCAGGCTACGTCGATACAGCCTGGGCAGGCCTTCATCAAAGTATCGATGTGCTAGCCGAAAGAAAAATCAAAGTTGTCATCAACGGCGGCAGCATTAACCCCTCGGGCCTGGCACAGAAAGTTGCTTCCCTAGTAAGAACATTTCCTTCAATCTTACCTATATTCTGATAAAAACCCAGGTTTCCGAGCGCGGCCACAACCTCAAAGTCGCCTTCGTCTCCGGCGACGACCTCCTTCCCATCCTTGGAAACGACCTAGCATCCCTCAAAGACACCCTCCCACCACATCTCGACTCCGACAACCCATCCGTCAAACTTCCCTGGAATATTCTGGGTCCGTCGGCTGCCTCTACTATCCCTCTCGTATCGGCAAACGCCTACCTTGGTGCTCGCGCTATCGTTCTTGGTCTACGCCAGGGAGCCGATATCATCATCTGCGGCCGAGTCGCGGATGCCTCTCCCGTGATAGGTGCGGCCTGGTACTGGTACTCCTGGGCCGACACGGACTATAACTGTCTCGCTGGAGCACTTATCTCAGGACACTTGATCGAGTGCTCGGCCTATGTGACCGGAGGGAACTTTGCAGGCTTTACGGAGTATGATCAAGATATTTTTATTGAGCCGGGATTTCCGATTGCGGAGATAGAGAGGGACGGGAGTTGTGTTATTACCAAACACGATGGTACCGGAGGCTTGGTGAATGAGGATACGGTAAGGTGTCAGTTCTTGTATGAGTTGCAGGGAAGTGTGTATTTGAATAGTGATGTTAAGGCGTATTTGAATGATGTGCACGTGAAAGAGGTTGGGAAAGATAGGTGAGTAATATCTTCTGGCGAAGAGACTGATGACTGATGAAGAACAGAGTGAGAGTTTGGGGAATCAGGGGAGCCCCGCCTCCACCTACAACTAAAGCAACAATCTTCTACAAGGGAGGATATCAGTCTCAAATTCTTGTTAACTCGACCGGGTACGGTACAACACAGAAATGGGCATTGCTTGAGACGCAATTCAGACGGAAAATTCAAGCATCAGGTGCAGATAAAGGACTCTCAATTTTGGAGTTTCAAATGTAAGTCTACTCCGAGATAGAAATGTCCTAGCTTTAAATGACTGGATCAGTGTTGGCGTACCCGAACCCAATCCACGCTCTCAATTAAGCAGCACGACCTATATGCGCATCTTCGCCGAATCTCTCACCCAGGAGCCTCTCCTCAGTCTCCTCTACGCCATGCGAGATATCTCACTTCAACATTTCTCCGGCTACCACCTCTCCCTCGACATGCGCACTGCAATTCCGAAACCCTTCCTTGCCATGTATCCTGCACTTTTCCCACAAAACTCTCTGAAAGAAACACTCATATTCTGTGACCCCAAAACCGCTGACCTGAGCCCAGCAGTTGATGCAGGTCATCCACCAAAATACCAAATTCTCGAACGGCGCGAGAATGTTCCTCTTACCGGAGGAGGGAAAACCCTCTCTTCATTTGGACCAACGACCCCGCTCCGTCTGGGTGATCTCGTCCTTGCCCGCTCCGGCGACAAAGGCTCAAACCTCAACATTGGATTTTTTGTCCGGTCAGCCCTCGCCTGGACATGGCTCCGCTCTTTTCTGAGTTCTACAACACTCAAAGAACTAATGGGTGACGACTGGAGCGAGAATTACTTTCTGGAGAGGGTAGAGTTTCCACATATATTTGCAGTGCATTTTGTGGTCTACGGGATCCTCGGGAGGGGAGTGAGTAGTTCGACGAGATTAGATAGTTTGGGGAAAGGAGCGGCGGATTGGTTGAGGGATAGAGTGATTGATGTCCCGATGAACTTGCTGGGGAAGGAAAAGATTTGAGCACGAACTTGTAGGGTCAAGGTAGAGACAGCTCAGATCCTGTAGGATTTGCACCCTGCCACTCTCCTAAAACGTAAATCCTTGTGATTGCTACCCGACTCGGCGCTCAGGAAGATTGTATATTTTATCTTTTGACCATGTCGTGGCACGTGGAAAGTTACCGGTGTCTGAATCCTTAATTAAATAAAGCATCTTACCGGAATATAGAAATTGCATCTGAGGAAGAACTCAAAAGGCAAAGTTCAAAACCGACCCTAGAAATGAAGGGGTAAAGTGTGCAAAACACAAATCGTCCTTGCAAACAAACCAATGGAGGGATAACGAGCAGGTCTTTTAAACTCCCGTTTGGACAATGTGCCTATTTTAACGAGGAAAATAAACAACGCTGCTGGATAACAAAGTTGAAGTATGATTTAAGTTTAACGAGAGTAACGAACAAGGCTTGAACCAAATCCAGGCTGGCAAGAGTTAATAAACGAAGGGAAATCTCCCAGGGAGGCACATATCCGAGCTTCCGAAGCTCGAGCTTTTTGGAAAACGCTAAACATCCCACCAAGGACGAAATCGTCAAAACCCAAGCAGATGCCGCGGAGGCCAAAGCCAGTGATACGAGGACAAAGAAAAAGTCTCGCAGAACTTTCATTCTAAACAGGATGGGATATGCGCCTTAGACATAGACTTATAGAGACAAAGGCTGGGTTTTGTGTGAGGGTTTGAGACCATTAACGAACAATGCGGCTCTGAAGCAAGAGAAGACCCCACCAGCAGGCAAGATGCCCAAAGCTAAGACAATAGCAAGACTTAAGAACCATGCAAGCTACTAGTCCTCGAGATGCAAGGCAGATTATATAAAATGTATAACCCTAGCAATCTCAAGGAAGGGACAACATCCTTCACGCCTGAAATCGCTCCACCCAGAGCAGATTCCAAAGGATTGCCTTTGCGACCCCAGAATGCGAACTCGGGATACCAGTCCCCCCCGCCTTGCGTCGCTGCCCTTTCACCCAAGGCAAAGATGACTCCCCAGTCGACGATTTCCACCACTTTAGCAAAGCTCTCCACCCAACCCGCCAGACTCTCCGCCTCCGATGGATTCAGTGGAGAAACTTTGAAGCCCACCGGTGGCGTTGGCGAGAACTTCAAACCCTCTCTTTCGTCCCACACTCCCTCTAGTACGGGATAAAGGCAAAGGCAAAGCAGTTGACGCATACACTTCCACTTATACCTAGAAAACTCCTCCCCCTTTTCCAGCGAGGAAGCCAAAGCAGCAGAAAATATGAACAGTGTGTTTGAATCTGTCAGAGATACAAGTACGACCCCAAGATTTATGATTTCAATTAAAGTAGCTTTAGCTCTACTGCTACATTTATTCCCGAATATACACTTGGAGTCATATGCTCAAGATACCCCACCCAGTTAAACCAAGCCCGTCGTGTAGCGGCGGCCATTGAGCTTATTGGGAAGAGAATCTCTAGAACCTGGAGTAACGAGGTAAGGGCGGTTAAATACAATAATGATGCAGACATCAAGCTTGATAACAGTTCAAATAAGTTATAACAACGTAGAGGCGGAATCAACAGCCCCTTTCTACTCTCTTATTTGCTTATTTCAACAGGCTGTAACCGGGTTGCGGGATCCCCATGGCAACTCGAGGGTTCAAGTTTCTGGGAAGCTCAGCTGTGGATAAGTCGTTGCGAGGAAAAGTTCGGTGACCATTCTCCCAGTTGAAGATTGTGTATCTTGAACTTTTGTTTTTGCTTTATATATAGCCAATTGGGATGGACTCCAACGAGTGGCTTGCAGCTTGCATGTGATGGACCGACTGAACCCCCAATTTCACATGTGGGCGGCTTGCTACCTCACAAAGCGATAAGCAAGCGTAAGCAAATCAAAAAATCCATCAAGTTATAATTTACTGCCTTGGTATCTCAAGTCCCACCACAGGAACAAATCCCAACAAACACCTATCGTACGTACCCAGCCCGCTTCGCTTGCTAGTAATCGCCAAGCCCCAACTTCACCATTCCTCCTAACTGCGTAACGATTCACCGTTCCTCTCACCGTTCCTCTCACCGTTCCTCCTCACTCACCCCAGAGCCCCCATTACAATAACCAACATCACAGCAAACACCGTAAAGCTCCCAGTCGCGATCAAGGCCAGAATAAACGCCGTGGCGATTCTCGACCCTCTGCTCCTCCTCACCGTGCCTGACCCCCTTTCTCTACCACAAGCGCAAACAAGCCCCTTCTCATCACGACCCCGGGTGTGCGATCCGCGGGATGACGAGAAAGTGCCATAGACATGTTTCCCCCTTCCAGACGCAGACTCAGGCTGAGCAGCTTTCTCGACGTCGGTTTCGGAGTCGATGATAGGGGTTGAGAAGGGAGTTCCGGTATATGCCTGTCAGGAATGATAAGGGTGCGATATAAGAGATGAAAATAGGTATTTGTTTGTCCAGGATGGGAGAATCGGGTGTGCGTATTACTTACTGGTGTAAAGAAGCCGTCGTCTTCACATCCGCTTGCCTCGTCTCTGCTCTCCTTTTTGCTTGCGTTCTCCATCGCGTTTAATTTGGACTTGGACGCTGTAAACCCGTGAGATAAAACAAGAAACCCAAGCTTGAAACTCCGAATCCCGCAAACGTCAGCGTTATAGGGGTCGCAGAGTTTTCTTCTGAGAGCTGTGATGGGCAGTTATCTATCTATTCTAGTTCTGCTGTACATTATATTGCTTGTTTCACAACACCTCTTATTAAAAGACACGATAGCTAGGCTATCCAACGTGGCATGTGGCACTATCCCATGACATGGCGCCTTTCGCATCCGCTATTCCCTCATCGTGATTTGAGGGTGGAGTTCCTGTGCATAGCTTGCGCGCTGCAGGTCGCGACAAGGATCTGGTGAGCATGACCCGAGTGTGAGAGAGCTGGTGTCAGGTTCAAATACAGTATTGGGTTGCAATGCAAAAGGGTGGTTGGTCATTTGTGTTACAGTATCGGGTTTATTAGTGTGGGTTGCAGCGATGTTTGGAGGGAGGGGTTGCGTGATGGCTAAAGTGGGGGCTATCATGAGCATAAATGATGGGACAAAAGGAGGAGTGTTGAAACATAAAGGTTTTATCAAAAGACTACGTCTATATTCACACATTGTATTTCTTTTCTACTCGCGACCACTCAAGCAGCCATTCATATGTACAAAAAAAACAAGGCGCGTTTTGAAATCCCAAGACAAAGGAAATATCAACTCGAGAACTTGCAAGGGTATCCGCTCCCTCCATAGTATTGTATGTGAAGGTTTGTCAGGGTATCAATCTAGCTATTATATAATTATCCATCCATCTCTCCGTATTTTCACCTCCTTCGCTGGCGTACTTTCCGTGCTCTACTCAAATCACAAGCTTCACTTTGACAAAAGAAATCCTTGACATTCCCACCATCACTCTCTCATGTTGCTTTACTCTAGCTCGAGTAATTGTCTCGTACATGCTGAAAGGATGGGTAGGGGTACTGAGAGATGTCTTAACGAACAAGCTCACCCCCATACCCACCCTCAACCGTACTCTCATCATCGTCATAGAACCCCGCGTCGGAGAAATCCTCCTGGCGCGCATCGGTATCATAACTGCTCTTTCGCATCATGGGTGGTGTGCTGGGCACCCCTCCCCTTGCGCTCATACCACCCATGCCACTCATGCCGCGATCCCTACTAGGACCCGCAACGCCGTTCCCAGCTTTCGACTTTCCAGGACTATCGCGCATTAGCGCTGGTTGACGTGGAGTGAGCGTCCGGGAACGGTTTGCTAGTTGAGAAGCAGTGTAGTGCTGTCCTGTATTGCCAAACGCGGTGGGTTGTGCAGACGCACTGGAGGGAGAGAGTTGTCTCGCTGTGCTAGCGGGTGGGGTCAGGAGACCCGAGAGGAAAGACTGGTTTCCAGGACTGTTTCTCGAGGGTGTAGAACTCGAGCTACCATCACGCATCAAGCCCTCGTTCGCAACCGACTCTGTTCTGCCTTTACGCCAGTTGCCCCATGCAGCGGCCAGAGGACCAACAGCTTGTGCCACTCGTGGGGAAGCAGCGTCTCGCAGAGATGCAGCCATGTTGGGGAGTGAGGAAAGCGCGGAATGGCCATTCATAGCCCGCTCGCGCTCTTGTTCTTCCATTTGTAGGTTAGCTCGCAGGCGGATGGCAGCGTCTTTGACGCGCTCCGGATCATACTGATCAGTCTCCAAAGCACCCACAATATCCTGCAAGTCTCCCTTGCGAACAGCGAGAAGTTCTCTGAGCCACATGATTTCGTCATCGCGCTTAGAGATCTTAATTGGTGCGTCGAGATCGATGGTGGAGAGGGTGGATTCAAGTTGCTCGATTGTTTGTTCGCGGTCCTGGAGCTGCTCTTGGAGGACCATGATAGATTCGCGGAGGGCTTGGGGTGAGATCTTTTCGGGGAGCTCCATAGAAAGTCTAGCAGGCTTGTGCAAAGCTGTTGGTGAGGAGGTGCTTGCTGAGCGGGCAGTCTTGGCTGCTGTAACTGCAGCGCTAGCAGCTTGGTTTGCAATCTCAAGCTTCTCTTCAAGATGAGAAACTCTGTCTTGAAGATGCTCGGTCTTAGCCGATGAGAGAGACAGCCGCTCAAGAAGATGCTGCTCAGATCGCTGAGCATCCTCGATAGAATTGTTGAGCTGTCTCTCATGTTGAGCCTGCATATCCTCAATGGCATCAGCGTGCTTGATGTGCAGCTCAGCGATCGAAGCCTTCTTAGACGTCTCGGCTTCCTCAAGCAACATATCGGCCTTCGCTCTGGCGGTGTCGGCATCTAACTTCACCTGATCCATATCGTTCCTGAGCTTGGCAACTTGGTTTTCAAGATCCTCCCTCGCAAGATTGACCTGATTGTTGGCAGCCTCAATCTCAGCCTGCATGTAATGCCTCGTCCTTTGCACCTCACTCAAACCCGACTCCCTTGCCTCCTCAAACTCACGCTGATACCTCATCACCTCCTTCTGCGCATTATGATTCTCCATCTTTAATTCCGCAACTAAGACCTCCATCTTCTTCATATCACTAACCGCTCTCATCCCCTCCCTCTCACCACCCTCCAAGCGCTCTATCTCCGTCTCCAGACGCTCGCGCGTCCTAGCTTCGGCTTGGAGTTTGGCATCGAGAACCTCCTGTCGGGCAATTAGCTCCGCTTCCTTCTTGGCGCGTCTCGAGTTCTCTTCGGAAATGTCATGGGCGGCGGCGGCCATATCCTCCTGCAGAAGCATTAATTTCCCTCTCATACCCTCGCGGACTCGGATACTTTCCTCCATCTGGGTCCTTAAGCTTTCGACGGTACGTCTCAAATCCTTGTTTGTCTCATTGGCTTGCTCAGCATCATCGCTGTGTCTCTTGGCTGCTTCCAGGGCGCGCTCAGCCTCCATTTTCCAGCGCTGGGTCTCTTGTCGGGCTTCCCGGAGTTCAATCTCGGTTACGTTGAAACGGTTCTGCATGTCGGATGAAGACTTGAGGGCGTTATCGTGGGAGGCCTCTAGTAAGGCAATTCTCATTGTGGTCTTGGCACGTTGCTCCTCGACACTTCTTACCCTGAGATCACTCTCATCGACAATCTCACGAATCTTCAACTCTCTCTCGTCCATAGCCTCCCGAAGTCTGGTCTCTTCTTCAGATGAGATACGAAGAAGTCTTTGAGTCTCAGCAAGACGGTCTTCGGCAGCACGTCTGTTGTGGACCTCTTCCTCGGTCTTAGTATCCGCACGAGTAATCTTGTCTTCTAGGTCGGCAAGACGAGCAGTATTGTCACCGTCAGCTTGAAGAAGTCTCTCCTCAAGACTGGCGATCCTGGCTCTGTACTCAGCCTCGCGCTCAACCGCTCTCACATCGACCGCCGGCTTAGAGAGTCTCTCCTCGAGATGGGCAATGCGAGCCTTGTACCCAGCCTCACGCTCAACCGCACTCACATCAACCGCCGGCTTAGAGAGACTCTCCTCGAGATGGGTAATACGAGCCTTGTACTCAGCCTCTCTCGCAATAGCACCCTCATCAACCATGGGAGGTACCGGAGTAGGAGGCATACGTCTCTCAACAGCCTCCTCCACAATGTTCCTGAGATCCTCTCCCCTAAGATCAAGACGCATAGATTGACCGAACTGCTCCTTCATCTCCTCAAGTGCCTGTAGCACATCTCGGGAATCGGGAAGAACAGAAGGCGTCATAGTCGCAGTCTGGGGTCTCGACTGTTGGTGAGTAGCCAAAGCTTCCGTAACAATAGCTCTGATCTTCTCCATTTTCTTGTCACGCCTCGGACTGAGTGATCGGCGAGGAATATCGTTCTCATCATCCTCATCATCGGCATCTGACAGTGCACCAGAAATGCTGCGTCTCTCGCGTCTGCTGGATGGAGCACGAGCGGCCATCATTTCGAGAGACATTTGAATAGTCTCCAAGGCCCTCTCAACAGGGTCGAGTCTCTCAGCCAATAGCCCGCCAACAAGCTCATTGACATGGTTATCAAAGAATTGAGCTCTGGGTTGAAGCTTGGCTTCTTCAGTCTCGCTGAGAACATCATCCCACTCACTCGGAGGTAAGCTATCGGCAGCATTGAGGTTGTGTACAGTAGAGTCCGCAACGAAAGGATCCTCTTGCACGCGACCGAAGACGTTGCTCTGTCCAGGTAAAGCGTGGAATCGTCTTGGGCTTAGGCTGGGAGCATCACTGCGCATGAGATTGCCCGGTGCGAGTCTGATAGGTGAAGTGTTGCCCAGACCTTGGATGTAGACAGATCTGGTAGGACTGGGTTGATGCCAAATCGGAGCCTCCACTTCAGCTGGAAGCTCTATGGGAGCAGCGGCCTCCTTCTCCACTTCATTGAGTTGGCGCATGACAGCATCAATCTCCTCGAATGTCGGCACGTAATCAACAACATCATGGTCGTGATCCTCAACATACTCTGTCTCAGTAGGAGGCAATGCACCTTGGAATTGCGTGGTCTCGAAATCATCCATGTTGACAACGGGCGACTCAATGGCAGCAGGAGGCGTTAGACTTCTAGCCCATCGTGATGCAGCTAGTCCAGCAGGAATTGGAGCTGGAGCTGGAGCAGAGAGGATGGGTAAAGAGGTCATAGCAGGTGGTGAAACAACAGCAGGGGTAGACTCTCCGGATCCGCCAAAGGTAAAGTTGAAAGCTCCAGGTCTGAACTCAAACGGCTTCGCAGTAGCAGACAACGAGGAGATATTCTTCTTGTGTCCCCGAACCATTTGCTTTTGTGGATCAGAATCCTCCTCGACAGGAGAGACCTTGTTCTCGTCCTCAGAAGGCTGGTACAAGCCATAGCCAGGAAGACCAGATCCATATCTTCGAGATGTGAACGGTCTCGCGGCATTGAAATCCTCTGCTTGTCTCTTCTCCTGGAATTCAAATGGCTGGAAGTCGCTTGCTGAATTATCTTGCGACAATCCTCTTGCGTGGGACTTAGCAGGGAGATTTGGCGTATGGTCTCCGCTGTCTCCAAGAGGAACGGAGTTTTCCTTATCTCCCGGAGAAGTAACGGCATGGACGAGATCCTTGGGGGGTGATTGATCTCTGCTTGTCTCGCTAAGAGGCATGCTAGGCTCAGCAAAAAGCGGTACAGAATCTCCACCATCCTTATCACCACGAGCTCTCTTGAAGCGTCCTTCACCCTGAGTAATACGGCCATCTTTATCTTCCAGAGTCTCATCATCTCTCTCCCTCTCCTTCTCGTGGCTGCTATCAGGTCGAACAATCGGAATAGCCTTATTTTTCTTGCTTGGTTTAGAGATGCCCAACGAGCTCAAGTCAATAGTACCGAATATCGAGCCAGAGCGGGGACCTTCACTACCAGATCCAGTGCTTCCAATCGAATCTGAGAACGTCGCGGCCTGGGGTGTAAAAGCCGGAGCATCTGGTCTGAATGAAGGTCCTGAACTGGAGAAGTTGAATTCTTTCTGGCCAGGAGTGAACGCAGGCGCGGCGACATTGATCTTTCCCTTCGAGCTAGCAACTGAGTGATGGCTGAAGTGACTCGAAGTAGCTGATACGGGTGGTTGAAAGGCGGTAAAAGCAACGATTGGTGCTTGGACGTTGTTGCCATTGAAATTGAATTGTGAGGGCTTGAAGGAGCTTGAAGGGTTGAATTTGAACTCTTTCGCCGCAACATTGAGTGTGGACATGGATGCCATGGACTGGTGAAAGCGCTTGGGCGGGGGTGCATTGTCCGTGTTCGTCTCCGAGTCGGCCCAGGGGTTGCTTTGAACAGACAAGGGTCTCTCGACTCCGCTGCCAGACAAGTCGCTGATAGGGATAGGCGTACCTAAATTGCTGGGATTGGTCTCGAGGTCAGAAACCTCGCCCTTGGGAGTATCAATACCAAGAAGACCGGATTTCGACTCAGCAGCGCTGTCCTCACTATCTTGAAATGGTTGTTGGGATAGTGAGTGGCCTCTGCTGTGTGGTTGAGGATGATGCAAAATAGGTCCATTTTCAGAATCAACTGTATCAACAGCAAACCCAGAAGCAGCCAGTCCCAAGCCCACGGCAGTAGGCTTGGCAGAGTGCCCAGAAACCTTCTCCCGAGGGAAACGGTCCTCCTCCTTATCCGAGTGAGGACTGTAATCCTCATGCTCTAATTGTCTCTGGAACTGCTCTTCCAAGTGGTATTCCGCATCATCGATCTCCTTCTGGAAACTAGCACTCAGATTATGTCTAATTTGTCTCGCTTCCGGTGTCTTCGATGGGCTCTTAGATGGGGCATCCTCGTTCTCAGCTTCTCTGACTTCCTGCAAACGAGGAGAAGCCCTAGCGCCAGCTTGTAGTTGTAGTTGCTGTTGGTGAGAAAGTTGGTTCTGCAGTTGCTGCTGTCTTTGCTGCATTTGTGACACAACATCGCCTTGTCCAGGAAAATAACCATCTTGCGAGAACGGCGAGGTAGGCGTCATAATCGCACCGAGATTTGCCATAGATGGCGAGCCACCTCTGGCATGGCCTTGCTGGTAAATAATTTGTTGCGGTGACCACATCGCCGGAGATTGCTGCTGTGGGTATTGGAAAGGCGATCCAAAAGGATGCTCTCCACCAGAAAAAGACACAGACTGCCTCGGATTGAACTTGCCTTGCATATGAGCATGCATAGAAGCTGGCGAAGCAATTGAGCCCGGATTTGAGCTCTGACTTGCTGATAGACCAGTACCTGGCATCAAGGCAGGCGAGAATAGATTTTGTTGATGCATATGACTGCTTGCAGCGGAAGAAGTTGGCACGGGCGGCGAAAATGGCAACGGTGGATATTGCATTGAAGTGCGGCGGCTAATGTTTTGCGATACAGCTGGTGAAATTGTAGGGACTGGGTCCTCGTCACCGAAAGACACGCCAAGAGCGCGAAGCTTAGCTTCACTCCACTCCTGCACATATCTATCCCATTCTGAATTAAACCGATCCATTAGCTCTGGGAGATTAAGAATATCTGATAGCGACATATGGCAAATAAATAGTAATATGAGGGGTAAAATTTATCAATAGGTTCTGCGAAGCGCGGTCGGCACGTAAGGGTCCGCGACCTAGGAATGTCACATCCCTTATCACAATCAAAGAAAAATTGAAGCTTACCTCGTCGATCAGGGATACTGACCCTGAAAGATCTCTCCTGCCGTTCATGAATGATATCCCGAGTAAGAGGCCAGATACTCCTGCTCTGCCCTTGACCTCCCTCTTCATCCCAAGCAGACTCAGGGTCCATATTGAATCCAGTAGTATCGTAGCCCAACTGTTCCCACTCTCTCATCATAGTCTCGACCTCCTTATTAGACATCGGCGCCGGAGCTTTGCCAGACTGTCCACGTTCGTCATCCCATGGCAGCAGAACCAGAATACTTTTGCCTCTCCATGGAACCTTTTTCTTCAGACGCGGTGGAACGGGAGCTGGGGTTGGAACTGGGGCAGGTGCCTCAACTGGAGCTGGCAAAGCAGCTGCTCGCCATTCTTCCTTCGGTGGTGGAGGGGGAGGTCGCTCATCCGAGGATCGCTCCAGCATTTCTACCTCTCCCGCATCCACCATACCTTCATTAAGAGTCGACATCGTCGGAACAGTCAAGAAGTCCTCCTGCTTCAACGTCTCCGTACTAGGACCTCTCCTATGCTCTGGCCTTTTGCGGTACTTCTTCGCTTCCAAAAACCCCTTAAGAGTAGGAGTTCTCGGATCTTCAACTTCGCGGTCTAACAACCAATGCTCACCGTCTCCTGAGATTGAGCCGCTCAGTGAAGAGGTCTCACTATCTCCCGGGTCGTCACTAAGCCAGTGGTTCCTCTCTGCAGATTCGCCGCCCATATGCTGACGGATCCAATCCTCGGTCAAGCCGGTGGCTGGTCGGCGGGCTCTGTTTGCAAGCACCGCAGCACTGATGAGGCCGCCTTGAGGGACGAAATCCGGATCTGTCTGCGCACGCACAAAATTAGGTGCAGGTCGCAGAAATGGCGTATGGAACTCGAGATGACGGATGGGCGAGTCTTCAGACGGTTCGCTGCTTAATGTGCGGCTGTGGGCGTGCGAGGGTTGGCGTGCAGAGCCGGCTGGTTGCTGGTATGGAGATCCCCAACTGGCAGTATAGTAATGGCTTGTGTCTGAAACTGACCGTGAACCGTTGATTGAAGAAGGCGGCGTCCTCAGGAGATCCAAAGTACGCCCGTTGTGCGTGGGTTGCGGGAGTGGTGGGAGGATAGGAGATGAACCACCTTCGTCTGCTGTTGAGGACGACGAAAAAGCTGGGGAACCGGGCTCAGCGCGTTGAGAAGGGAGGGCACTGGATCCGTCCTCTGCCGTCGCAGCAGGAGGAGGTGATGAGGACAAGGACGAAATTGTTTAGATGTCTGCTAGATTGTGGCGTGTCAGTCGAGAGAGACTCGGACTCGGGATACGTATCAAGAAGAGCCTCTTGAAAAAGAAAGGTACGAAGTCACCCACCACAACGAGACCAGCGCAGACGAAGCTTGAATCGTCTGCTACTGAATCTCTAATTTATCTGGATGCAAGCCCAATTTGTCAAGGGTTTGCCGCGCGAGGTGCGAATTGCAGGTGTTGATGATTATCGGATGGGGGCGGTTTGCGACGCGTTCAAGGGGCCTCAACAAAGAAATTATTAAAGTATGATAACTTGACGTATTAAAGGAGTGACATAACGCAAGAAGGCAATGAAGAAGTTGAAGGCATCCGATCAAGCCAGCAAAGGGGCAGGCATACAGAAGAATGTGTATGCGAAGTTCCTCTGGGACAGGAAGCAAGAGGTCGAGGTAGAGGTTGAGGTTGAGGTAGACGGGCGATTAGGGGGATGAGAGGTGAGAGGTGAGAGGTGAAGTGGGTGGATGCAAGTGGATTGGGGGGTCCGGGGGAGATGCTCGAGAGTCGAAATGAGGTTCCTCGTCAGGGCTCGTCAGGGCTCGTCTCGGTTGTTTGGTTGGCGAATTATAATTATCCTTATTCTTATTATTATTCGGTGGTGGCCCAAGAAATGAAAATGTTGCGCGAAAAAGGGGACAGGGGAGGAAGCTTTTGCTGTGTGCTGTGCTGGCGACTGACTGACTGGTGCTGGCAGCTCTGATTCTGTTTGGCCTCTCTCTCTCTGTCTTTCTCTTTTTTCTCTCTCTCCAGTCCACGCTCACGGACTCACCGTGGTCCCTTCGTCCCAAAGTCCGTCCGACTCGTGAATGGCGCGTTCTCGCCTGGATTCGTACTCGCCTCCTGAGTCCTTACAGTAGAGCACTGTACTTCGTTAGGTACGATAAGATTGTCCGGTGATTTGCTGCACCTGTCCTGTTTAATGCACGACAACAACCAAGCATGCAATATAAATCTCATCTCCTTTTCCGTATTTCCGTTTGAAGTGCTACTTCTCCCGATCCCGATGCCCGAACCATTATTCGGATGCAAAAGGGGTTTGGATGGGATAAGTCAGGTTTGGGGATGAGAGTGAAGAGAAGGACGAGCAAAGAGGGAGGTTGTGGAAAGGAGGTTGACGATTACTTGACATCAGATGGGTGTACGATATCCTTGGCGGAGCTGTCAACTTGGTTGAGGGTGTGACAGGTGAGGATTCCACGAGTTCGGTGCGAGCTTGGAAGATGCATGTAGGTAAATGAGGTCATAAAAATAGCTATTCACGGTTCACAAAGCTATTATTGCAAACTTGAGCGAGAACAATTCAATGGTATTTGCACGCAACGGGGAATCAATCCTGAGTCCTGACATCTCCAACAGACTACCCCCACCCAAGAAGCCAAGTAACCTTCCATCCATCCAATCCTCTCTTCTAATCTATTCCCACAAGTATCAAAACATATCTAGCACGTAGTTGGGAACTTCGAAGTCCGATCAGCATTCCAAACACCCCAGTGAGTCTCGTCTGCAACAGACCCATCCTGTCCAACAGACACTGGCTTCCATGGCTCATCGAAAGCTTCAAAAGAGAAGACGTTCACGCCCCAGTCGAGAATACCGCAGATACCTTGGGACCAGAAGGACGCGGCATTAGTAGTTCCGGGAATGGCGTTTTGGTAGTTGGATCCAGCAGTTGGCCATCCTAAAATCTTGTTAGAGACCATCCAAAACAATGAAGGAAATGTTTAAATACCAGTCTCTCCCACCCACAGTTCCGGCCCCTTGCTAGCACTCCCCGCCACCTCCTGTATATGCCCAAAAGCTTGCATAATATCATCAAAGAAACTAGCACTCGAATTTGCCAACGACTGTCCCTGCCAATAACTAAACGCGTTGCACAACAAAATATCCACACCTCCCTTAATTAACGGATCTGCCGTTCCGTCCTGATATTTATTCCAGCTGTCTGCAGTACCGACTTTGAAGGATGAACCAACGGCAGATTTCACCTCTTGGATTTTGGTAAGGAGGGTCGCGCCGGTGAAGTTCCCACGATACATAGTTTCAGAGCCAACGGTGATGGCGTAGACTTGGGAGGGGTATTGGGGGGCATATGTTACGACGGCAGCTTTGTCGAGGGCGTAAGAGGACTCGGTGTCTGGCCTATTCATCCTATTAGTATATACTCATCCCATCTTTACGCTCCATTCCATCCTACCACCCCACCACCGGTCCTCCCATCCCATTTTCCCACTCATTCCCCCCTCATAGAGTGAAGAACCTACCAAATCCCCAGAATAACCTGAAATCCCTTCGACTTGGCAGCGGGCAAGATCTCCTTCGCAGTATTACAATCACTCGCCGCATACACCCTCACCAGCTTGCTCGTCCCCGAGATCGTATCGAAATCCGCCTCATAATCCGCCTGGAACTTGCATGTCCCGTCTGACTTCTTATCTCCCAGTGCAAACCCTAGACTACCTCTCGCGGCCACCATCGCCGGTGCCGCGGCGAGGAGAAGAGTGGTGAGCTGCATGGTGAGCGTGTTGTTGTGAGCGAAGGGGTGATGTTGTACAGTACAAGATGGTAGAAATTGCGGTTGCGATTGGAGTGAAAGAGAAAAGGAATGGAAGAGGTTCGCACAAGGAGTGATGCGATTGCCTCAGTACACAAATGAATGAATAAACGACGAGAGAGAAAGATAGACGTTGTGGTTGTAGGGAAAGCAGTACTGTAGGATGAGATCTAGGGTTGGTATTCAGGAGGATGCCAAGACTGCGCTTTTCCCGATGCGAGCGCCCCTGGCTTGGCGACCTATTTCGGATGCGAGAATAAGAACTTTCTTTGCAATACCATATGTTGTTTCGAAGAGTAATTTTTGGGGATTGGGAGATAATACAGAGAGGGAGGACATTGGTGGTTTGGAGCTTGGATTTGGTGCGGAGTTAGGTTACGCATTGGCTCGCGGTCAATTAAGGTTAATACCAGTGACAAATGGTGGATTTTGAGGCTCCTGCTTCCCTCTGCTTTCCAAATGCATCCCTCGGCATTTCCATTACAATGAGCAATGATGCATTTCTCTATCTCTTTGAGAAAGTAGCCCATTATCATCATCGGGAACTCAATCTGTAAAATGACGCATTCTCGAAATCCAGGTACATATTATTCAATATATTCCAGTGCCAGATCCCCATATTATGCAAGCCCAATCCACCTGATAGGGAAACATAAAGTTACATTCAACCAAAGATCAAACCCAAACTCCTCCCTGAAATGCGGTCTCTCCGACCCCATGCACAGTACCATTTATACCAAAGTACCCATGAAATTCGTATCCAGCCTCGATTCTAAGCGGCCATGACTCATTCAACAACCGCAGTTGTAGTGGGCTTGCTGGAGTACATCCTGAACTGAACGAAGATAATAGCATCTTCGGCCATAGTACCCAGACTTCCAATCAACCAAGGAAGATTGGTCATAATGTAATCCTTCTCGAGTGAGTGAGCAAGAATACTTGCGCCGTAGGTGAGGTTACCCATAAGTGAGAGCAGAAAGAATAAGAGAGCAAGACCTTCACAGGACTTGTCTTTATAGTTCTTCACGATCTGAGGAACTCGTGCTCTATCCAGGAGTTAGTGCCACAAACCACGTCATGTGATATGAAAACTCACCCAAGGTAGCAAATAGCACTCGCATAACCCAATAGCTTCGCTCCCAGCACCGCCTTCGACGCCTCGTCCAAATCCCCATCCCCAGGGGTAGGCTGCCAAACTCCCGACTTCCACGCGATCGCCCAGCCCGCAGTCCCAACCACAACGACACCCAAAATACTAAGCGTATTCCTCAACCACGCATTCCCCTCATTCCCCTCCTCTTCCTCCAGAATCTTGCTCAAAGAATCCCTATGCCCAGAGACAGCTGATGAGCGACGGCGGTGAGAGCCAGGGAGACCAATAGTGTCGCTGCTGCGGCGGCGAGTCAGCAAAGGCTCTTCTTCCGAGACGGCAGAGATGACGGATTGTTGACGGGCTTTGATGGTGTTCAGGCGGTTGTAGTAGAGGCATTGGCCGATGAGAACGAAGTCCGCAAAGCAGAAGTAGATTGCAAGAGCAATTACGGTTGGGACGAGGTTTGCCCATACGGCTCCTAGGTCATCGTTAGCATGAGACACGTGAACATTCTGAGGAGGTCAACGTCGAGTATTGAGGGAAGTGAGAAGTCTGATAGCACTCAAGTAATATCCAGTATGAATCTCGAGTGCATTAGACTCCTCCACAGCCACTCTCAGGGGAAAACTCACCAGACAAGTTGGTAATATCCCCAACAAGCCAAACCCCCAAGAACGCAAGAGAAATCCCATCCGCACTCTGCGTCCTATAGTTCAAAATAAGTTGCGGCACCTGCACCCAGTCAGCCCTCACTCTCCTCATACATCCTCACACAAAACAGCCCAGCACTCACCAGCAAAAATATCCAAGTCGCCAAACTGATACTGCCAAAAACGCCAGACAAGGCTTCCTGGGTAGTCAAAACCTGCGATAAGGCTCTCAAGCCAAAGAACGCTGCTGTAGATACCATATTTTATTCCGCTCAGATGTGTGAAATGTGAAGGAGAGTAGAGGACGAGAAGAAAAAAAGAATGCAGGCTTGAAGAAGAAGCAGATGATCCCCTAGTCAGAGGAGAGTCTTGTCTTATATCGACGGTCTGTGATAGGTTGAGGAAGACGGTCGCATGCACAATTTTCTGATTGGTGAGGGTTGTGTGTCAGCAGAGACGATAAGGTCAAAGATTTAGCCGCCAAGCGCGCGTGTGGTGGGGGATTTTCGGCAGACGAGACCTTGTGATATATTTGCATTCCGGATGGTCGGGTCCTGACGCTCGGGTGGTGGTACATTGGAGGTTTGAGATCACAGAATGGCTTGGCTAATAAATGTTGCACCGCCAACTAGCAGCGAATAGCTTCATTTCGGAGACATGATGTCTTGAACTTCTTTCCAGGAAACGGCAATTACAACGACGCTCATTATATATCATGGATAAGACTACCAAACATCATATCCTCCTCTTGGGAGGAACAGGAATCTGCGGTCTGATCTTTACTCGCGCAGCACTTGAAGCTGGACACTCCCTCACCCTCTATGTCCGTAACCCGTCAAAGATTTCCCCAGATCTCTCATCAAATGCAAAGCTATCGGTGATCCAAGGAGAGCTTGGAGACGAGGGCGGGTTAAAGAAGGCCGCAGCTTGCGGGGCCGACATATTCATATCGCTGGCTGGTCCCACTATGGGGGAAAGGAAAGGAACGGTAAGTTGTATCAAGTTGATGCACTGTGGTGAAGGGAAATAGCTAACAGAAAGATGAAGCCCATCACCTCCGCCCTCAAAATCCTCTACCCCCTCCTCCTTTCCGCCGCCACCTATAAACGGATCCTCGTCCTCTCCACAGCTTCCTACTCCTGCCCCGAAGACTCCTCGTCCCTAAAATGGTTCATCGCCATAAACCTGTACGTGAAAGTCATCGGTGGCGATACCTTTGACGAAATAACCGGTATTTCAAATGAAACTGTTGCTCTTGAGGAGAAAATAGGTTGGACTCTTTTTAGAGTGCCTCTTTTGTCGGGGACGGAGTTGAGTGAGAATGTAGGGAGTGAAGGAGAAGAGGAGGTTAATGCGGTGTATGTGGGAGATAAAAAGGGGAGGGATGGGTTGAAGTTGGATAGGGGCAGGTTAGCGAGATGGATATTGGGGGAGCTAGAGGAGGGGAAGTGGGTTTGTGCCTGTCCATTTTTGGCGAATGTTTGAAGTTGGCGGAACTGGCAACATCCAGTGTTGTTATTATTACTGGAAACACCCTGGAGTCAGGATTCTTGCTTGTCTGGAAATGCAAACGTTTCTTCATTATCTTCTTACCTTACAAATTCTTCTCTCCATATACTTTCTTGGTCTTGGCATATATGTTCACTTGATTGTTTAGTAATTCAATAGGTGTTTCCTATTTTCAAGGCTAGAGTTTTGGCACCCTAGGTAGCCCCGCCGGATTTTTTCCTCAAAAAGGAAGCACCTGCAGGCGCAACAAATTTAGGAATCAATATTAGGGTACTGGTTTGAGACTTGCCGTCACTGCAAGTCATAGTGCATGCTTCACGCCAACGGACTTTGCATTTACTGGCCAAAATCTGCCTTCTCAGGCATGTGCCGCACACCCCCACCGTCCAACGTCCAGCTTATTCTCCACCAGTTGCCCTCACTCTACATTTAAACGAGTTGAACACCCAGGGGCTAAGAGTTACAGCAGAACGAGATTCAATCCTTTTCGTCGACCTGATGCGGATGAAATCTGCCCAAACCCTCATTTATTTGCTGCACTCTATTATTGTTACCTTTTCGGGACCTTTTGGGCAGGTTTTGCTTTACCGCTGATGGTAGCTGAGCTATCAGTTCTGTTCCACAAGCCACCGCACAATAATCATGTTTTTGAGCGTGGCAAGCTCTTATGGCTTCCCCACCTTATTTTCTCGGGGAAAGTACACATATGGCTCATCCGTTCCTTTCTACAGTTCTCATCTCTCTCACCTCTGATGTCATTCAACAACAACAACGTTACGTTACCTTCTGGAGGCTCGAATCACGGTGATTATCGATTACTTTGTCTACCAATAGCATGGTCTGATTTTTGGTAGGGTTTTGGACATCAGGAAAGGTGCATAGCCGAGTCATGCTTCCCTCTAGATACGGATTGGCTCTTGTTCCTCACGATGCTAAGTACATTGGCGACGACGATGCCTGTTCTGATTTCGTCAAATTTCAACTTCGTTGGGATTTCAGTTGCGATAGTCCAATTGGCATTTGCAACAATGACACTGTACCGCACTCGGGAGGATCAGATCGAGGTATATGGTTACGCAGCTTTTGGCCTGACGTTGACCCAATACGCCATTATGTCACTCGTCAATCTGGTTGGGAACCTGATTTGTCCGCAATACCCCGCTGAATTCATAGTCGCGTCGAAAGAAATGCGTGATGCGGGTATCATCCCTGGTGCTGGCTTTGAAGGAGTTGTAGGGGAGCTGGACGACTCCTCGGTATCACAGGTCCTTGAGAATGACCGTCGACTTGAGTCGTCCCAGCCCCAAGACCGAGTCAATAAATATACTCTCAGTATTTAGTGCGACGCGCCTGCCAATGAGATTAGTTAAAAAAAAGAGTAGAGTGGAAATTGGAGCCTTGGCAAATTCTGCTTTTCTTGGGATCAACCGCAGTATCACTATTGGTGTTATACCTTCTTTCTCACATGAAGACAGGTTCGAGCACGCTTGCTCAACGCTTGTTCAAGTTGAGTTGGCTTTTATGCGGAGGCTTGCTTCATGCTCTCACGGATCTTACGGAACCCCTCTGAAATATGGTGCTAGGATAGACGAAATTTTACATAAAACAAGTTTCATTTCAGTTGTGGTGGCAGCTATACCAGCCATCAGCGGGTGGCTATGTTGTTGTGGAGATGCTGCAGAGCTATGGGGTATGTCCGCGTATTGGCTAGAAGGATGAAAAGACAACGGACGAGAGGTGAGACAGAATACTCGACACGCGAATTGAATGATAGAAATCTCTCAACCGAAGTCTTTGCGCGGGTCATTCCGAGAATTTGAGTCACAATAATTAATATTCGGGTTGTGCACCGAGGGAAATACAAGGAATGCTGCACGAAGGTTATCCATTATTGAAGTACCTCCATATATAAAGATCTTACAGTCCATGATCGTAACCCAAAGCCCCGCCCCGACTCCCATGCTTCATTAACCATCAAACCCATCCCCTATTTCCTCCTCCACCTTCCTACCCACTTGATTCTCTACAAGAAAGCAAGTGCTCCGACAATAGCACCAACAAGACTCCATCTCTTGGCATCAACACCGTTCACTCCAGCCTCACTCTTGTAAGTGGCAATAGGAGGCGAGATAGAAGAGCCGGTCGGCGTAACCGGCACTCCGCTTCCACTCGCAGGAGCCGTTCCAACCGGCACAGCAGCCGACTTGGTCGCAGTGAGGGTTGTCGGGCAGGGAGTCGAGCTGGCGATAGGAGTGTAGTACACCATAGGGGGAGGCGCGGCAACGGCAGTAGTGGTGGGGGCTGGGACCCAGACAATAGCAGACGCGGGGCCGGTGTACAGCGATGCGGGGCACGACGTGACGACAGTGAAGGTGGTGACGACGGCCTCGACGGTGACGGTGCCGTTGCTGCCTCGCAGTGGGCAGTTGGTCTTGGTGGCTGGGCAGGCGAATGTGGTGACCGTGGCGTTGATTACGGTCGAGGTCATGGTGACGGTTTGTTGGACCCAGGAAGCTGGGGAGGTGCTGTTCGAAGCGGATGCAGAGGCAGAGGCAGCAGCACTACTCGTTGCGCTATCATCGGCGACGACGAAGGCAGCGAGAGCAGCGACAGCCGCGAATTTCAGAAAGAATGCTGAGACCATTTTGAATGAGTGTGGGTTTTTTAAAACGAGTGTGTGGTATTCAATTGAATCCTGAGATCAAAAACGAAAGATGCTGGGTATCAGAAAGATGCTTTGCGATAGAGATGGAGAGAAAAGAAAGAGAGAGGGACGAGATCGGGGGGATTCGTGCAACTATATCCTCATGCGAGAAAGCGCTCTATTTCCAGTGTTGCTGTTAGTCTCCAGTTCCCCTGACGTTGGGGGCGTACGAAGGCACAGCTGCAAGGTATCACGACCCAATGGCAAAGGCGTGGTAATATCCATGCCGCAAACCTCATCTCCACTTGCAGGGCCAAAGCCGCCTATTTCTATCTGGGGAAAACGGTTTAGTCGTTTGCAACAGCGGTTGGGCACTTTTCTACAGTACTGATGAGAGGAATCAGAGGATGCCATGCACTGAATAGCCGTGATTGCCTGAGCTCATCTTTGCAACTGGGGTCGTTCTCGGTCTCGCTTAAGCCCCTGAGCTATTTTGATAGGTGAGATTGGCAGTGGTCCAACCCTTTGCGGTTGGATTTCGACATTGGAGAATGCAATTTTGTAAGCAGTAAGCGATATGAAGTGGTGTGATAAGGTCAATTGCTGCTCGAAGTTGATGATAAAATAGAACAATAAAGTTGGCTTAAGAGGAATTCGAAGAATGTGGAAACAAGCGATCACAGCTCACGTCAGTCAATTAATCAACAATCTTATTTACAACAATCAGGGCTTCTAAGTTCAGACGCGAAAGTATAGCAAGTAGAGGCTGAACCATCAGTGGAAAATTTTCACCTGCCCTGGCGGCAGTGTGGCACATTTCATCTCGCCTGAGTCGCCGCACATGACCAAGAGATTAAACCCTCCATCCACAGTGTTCAGCCCATTGGTACTGTAAGTGAAGAGAAGTGAATAACCACAACGGAATTCCAACAAGCTGCCCTGCGCCGTGGGCACTGGGCAAGCAGCTAGCCCGTGGAGTGGTACATGTAACGTCTTACAGTAGCTGCCTTGTTCGCTGAATCCTCGGGGATGATTAATTAAGCTCATTTAAACGCCCGATTCAGGTGCTTATGTACGCTTACATGCATGCACCTGCATGAGCCCCATGACTCTCAATTCCAATGTCGGTTTTCAAAATTGAGATAGCGTTTTGCTGCACTCTACTGTAGCACGATATTCAGTGTCAGCAGTGCTAAGTTGGTAACTCGGTGATGTTGAAATGTCAAGGGCCTCTCCCGCTCAGCTGGAGCCTGAGAACCACACGTCTACAGTATGAGAACTGCTCTCTCTGGCTCATATTCCTTTTTCAAGAGACGCAGCTCAACCCCGTATTGATCTCCAAAGGAAATAAGGCGATCTGATTCCAGAATCCAAGTACAGCGCTACTTATACAAGGGCGCCCAAGAGTGTCCCGAATGCCTGGGAGTATACTTGAAATGCTTGCAACCCAGAAATGCTTTGCAGGACTCTAAAATGACAAACTGGCTCTTGTCACTGTCGGAAGTCTCCGGCCCGGATTCTACACCTAATTAGTACTGTTAGCCTGCGCATTGATCCTTCGACGTCTTAGATTCTTCACAATTCATTAGAATTGAGGTTATTGAAAGACATAGGCTAAGGCGTAGGATGTTTAACTTATTCATAGGATTTAATTGCTTCCTTTCCTCTTTTAATGTGTAAAACTTCTTTCTTTTACCTTAATTCAATTGCAACAGTATTGTAAACTTGCTTATTTTGAGGAATTTATCTAGCAAATAGATAAATCCCATTTTCTAGAGCTATAATTTAAGCTTAACTAATAATATATTAAAAAGACGGGGTTTTTTTACTATTACTTTAATGAGCCCTTATATTGTATTGAAACAATTGTAAAGTTGAGTGCCGATTTGCACAAAATCTCGTGTGTATAATAGCATATTATATAAGATCGTACAAAAAGCGGAAACTTGCGGAAATTGCATACAAATTAGGTGTAATCCGCGCAGGTGGAAGCTTTCGGAGTGCGCACGCCCATCGTTCGCCCCAGATTCCCAGATTGATACTTTATACTACAGTATACGGAGGTAGTACTCCGTAAAGCATCCCTAAATTTCAGGAGCCCGGTTACCTTGATTTATCTTTAATTTCCACCAAGCTCCCGTCCATGGCGAGCCGTGGCCGCTACGGCTCTAATCACTCTTTTCACCTTTCAAATGTTAAAATAATTTACAGTGTCTGCAATTTAGCGCAAATACTGGTTTTAAAATTTGTACTCCTAAATTACCCCGAATTTTCAAATCCCGTCATTTGCTTAACGTCTTTCAAGTTCCAACGTTGAGCTGCTAGGACCAAGAGAGATATTGTTGATAAGTAACATTTCCCACTATGCAACAAGAAAAAACCATTCAACATAGGATTTTTCTCTCCCCTCCACTCTTTAATAAGACCAGGTACTTCTTAAAAATTGGAATATCTTCATTCCCACAAATGGAGTTGACCAAGGCAAGCCTGTCCCAGATTAACGACCCCTTAGTCCCCTGTCTTTACCTGGCTTCCCGCAGTGCACAGCAGTCAAAACTTTGATAGAGAACCTAGAAGCGGCTCACGAAGTTTATAATACCTTCTTGGCAGTCTGGCTACACCTCCTTATCGATATCAAAGACGACTGCATCTACTTCCGTGTCCACGATTCCATCCTCCCAAATACAGAATGCCCTGCTGGAGAGGCTTACCTGATACGATAGCTCCGAGAGCTCTAAAGAGGTAAAAGTAAGAGGTAGAATTGGCAGCATAGCACGTTGCTCCTTGGTAATGGTGTCGCTGCAATGCTGATGCATCGCTCAATTATAAAATCCACCGAATCGTAATGATATGGAAGCCGCTATTAATCTTCATAGTCTGATGACACTCTTCCATATCCCTCTCAACAATCGTTCTCATCCTAACCTCTATCTGTCTTTCCAGGGCTTCGATATCAGTCGGCTTGACCAATGCTCTTTTGCTACCTTAACTTCAAATATAAGAGTGAACGGCGGAAAGCTTGTCATGCGCATAAAGACAGGTGTGCTTCCCAGACGTTCCGCGACATTTCGTTTAAATAGGGGTTCCACCTACTCTCCGTGTTTAGTCAATACCTCTATTGCCTTACTCCATCTTCCTTCCGAAGCATGCCAGGACCCAGGTCATGTGCTAATACTCCATGTTGGGTTTTGAATAATCTAGAGTTATAAAAGTAAATTCTTAGTGTTCGAGATAGCTCCCTTAACCCAGCCTCCGCGAAGTTTCTCTAGGAAGAGATCCATCTCTGCGGGTTAATGATGCAGAACCCACTTTCACCGTTAATCTAACCAGACATGGCTCTGAATGCCGCTATAGCTTAAGGGTCTTTCTCCCTGTAGCCTTGGATTACCGAGTGATGCGAAACGGGCAAGTTGAAAAGACGAGCAATATTCTTATCGGGGATTCTCTGCCAGAGAGGACTTGGAGAACTGGCCATGTGGCAAGTCGAAGTCGGATCCCGGTCTGCTACTTACCGCTATTGAGTTGCTATTTCGAAGTAGCCATGTCGCTAATATAGCACGCTTCCTCCTTGCTAAGCTGCTTGTTCGTATGCGAGACTTTATCGTAAATTAGAGCGCTTTGTATTTGTGACCAGTTTGAATGATCTTTGTATATTCCAAGTTGAAGTTGAAGGTGAAGCTGACAGGATTTGTGTACGAAACAGGTTAGAATTTGGCTCCGAGGTCTTGACGTCCGATTTATCGAAGGTGATTCAGTTGTGTAAGCTTATATATAGTCGAGTTGAAACTGATGTAAAAGCCTCTGCTGAGGTCACCGTCACCTTCACCGTCACCGTCACTGCCAGTAACATATACTCAACTCTGAATTCTCCAGATCATTATGGATATTCACAAAAAAACCGAAAATCTTTCAATCTTGATAGCTATTGGAATATATAATATAGTTGCTTTTAATTATCACAAATCTATAGATATTGCCATTCTCTTGATCGTCCGGAATCTCTCAAGCGGACAGCAATTCGTATCTTCATTGATAGCTATTTGACAATTGAGGGCCATGGATGATACTACATTTCCCAAGTGGAAGTCTTCCGTAGATTCACAGCTTCGTAGACAATGCGCCATTTCCCCCCTCTCCGCTAGAAAAACGTGGCAGTCCCCGGAGCTAATGTGAAGATCTAAGCCAAGCACTGGAAAATAGTCGTAGAACTCGCCACTGTGAGGAAGGGACAGAATGATAGGTGCAAGGCTGCAGCTTCCTTCTCTCGATCCCCGCGGCTCACCATGGTATATCTAGTACTTTGTGATGAACTTGCCCATAATTTCAGTAGGAATCTTCTCAAGTTCCTCTTCCGCCATGGCATCTTCCTCATCAGCATCCTCAGCATCGCCACCAACAGCAGTTGGAAGTGTAGGTGGGTTGTTGGGAGCCAACATACCGAGAGACTCGAACGTAGGTGGGAGAGTTGGCCCAGACAAAGCCTGCTCCTTCGTGATAGCTCGATCGACACTGGCCCACAACAGATACTTGGCGGCACGCAGAAGAATTTCAGTATTGGTAGTGACAATTCTCAGCGCCTCGTCCTCCTGTCTCTTTGCCATGAAATCAATGACCATCTGCATGCCGTCTCCAAAGGGGTTGACATCTCTCTCCGCAACAGCAGCATTCTTCGCATCCTTCAATTCGAAATTAGGCAGAACTTGACGGACGACAAGATGAAGGTAAACAGGAGCGCCGGCCCGTCTATGTTGCTTCTCTTGGTGGAACTCCGGTTTGACCCAGGTAACTCCTTTGGCCAAAGCAGCGTTTTCAGCCTTACGCCACTTTAATTTTGTGTCGTTGGATGGGGGTAGGTCGTACTTGCAGACACCGTATGGGATCTTGATATGAGCGAGACTGTCGGCAACGATGGTGAGGGGGAGTGGGTAGTTATTCTTGTTCCAGCCAGGCTCGCCCAGCTTGGAGAGGAAGGAAGTGATATCGACATCGGTGATAACGTGAAAGTCTGCGGGCCCATGAACCTGACTGATCATCACCAAAATCGGAGCAATGCTGAGGATGTCATTGTGGTTGTAGCCATGGATTGCCGCTGGGAGCCGGGGGACGAGGTTCTTGAGCAACTCAAAGGCGTCCTCAAACGTCGGGATCACCTCCCCTAGAAGAATCTTCGAGTGCCGCGCGTATGCTTTCTTGAATGACTTTGCGGCCTTTTTGCCAGAAGCTGACTGGATACTCTCGACGCGCTTTAGGAATTTCGTTTTGCTCTTCTCGATTTGGCGTTGAATCGAAGTTGTGATATCTCGATTACTAAGAGACTTTAGAAATTGGCGGTTGCGAGCCGCAAGAGCTGGGAGCTTCGAAGAAGAGGTCATGATTAGAGGCAGCGAGAGGAGTCGGAGAGACTTGGGAGAGCTTTTGAAGTTGCCACGGTGGCCCAGTGGGAAACGAAAGCTGACGCCTGAAGGGTATCGTGAAACTAGGGAACTCGCAAACGCTGGGAGAGAAGAGTTGGAAAAGGTTGTTTGAAGGATACTACCCTAGTGGCAAAAGGGAGCTGAGAAATGACGAGTCTTAATCTGGAATTGAGGCTGGGTTGAGCGATTCTAGAGTTGTTGATGGAAGTGGTGAAGCTATCTATGGGTGGACCAACCCGCCTCGCTTAGCACAACAAAGAGGGAACAAGGCGCAGAAAAAGATGAAAAAGTCTATTAAGAAGCGTATAGTTTCCATACTAAAGTCATACAAGATGAGAAACCACGTCGGTACTTGCTAAAGCCAAGATGAAAATGATAAAATGTTTGATCTGCGGCCACCAGAGCCGCGGAGAGCCGCGGGCATGTCAAATGGAGAACCTTGCAAACACGAGGCAACTGCTGTGCTCCCATAAGTAACTTTTGCTTTTCTGGTCAGGCTACCAAAATCGTGACATGAATTAAAAAGCACATAAGCTATTAAAATCCCCTCCTGGTCGTCACCTGAGCTGGATAGGTCTTCCGCAATCGACCAGGAAGATCGATTTCTTTCGTGTGGTTGCTCCCTTGCTTTGCCGACATTGGCTCTCTATACCCGCCGTCATATTCGCTGGCCTCCTCCTGCTTCTTCTTTTAATCTCCTTGGCAACATGTAGGTGTAGAGAGACGAGTTGTCCCTGCTTAAGATTCGAAAGTATCTCTCGCTGCTCTTGTGAAATGGCCTCATATCCGTTGACGGCCGGAGCGCACTTATTGACCACTGCGTCGATAGTCTTCGTGCTTCCAACCAACTGCCGATGCACTAAAAGGGAAATTCTAAATCGGAATATCGCACCCAGGCTCTCCTCCTCAAGTGGGACATATCTTGCTGGGATCCAAAAAGGCACCCACCCGCTCGTGCTCTATGTCAAGGGCTTCCGCCGGGGCATCCTACTTTCTGCTACCCTTGTTGCCGTTTTATCCAGTTAAGGATGTGGATAGCATCCGCCTAATTTACAAACTGATTGAAAATAATTATTATGTGGTTGTTCAGAGGGACATGAAGTGTGGTCCGCCAGAGCCTTGGAAGCCGGCCAGATGAGAGCTGTGACCGTAATGCCAATCTTCAGAGAGGGAAGCTCTGCCCTCGGAGGTAGATTCGAGGGAGCTCTCTCGAATGGAGGATGGAAGTTTATTTAAGAGACTGGACATGAGGGGTGGGCAGAAGTTGTAAGCTGGGAGAGGGCCGGCTTAAGGCAGTCATCTCCCATCGGACCCATCTAGTCGTTCTTGAGTCTTGCTCTCAACGTCAGAATGCAAGACTGCAGATGCACACCCCATATTTGCTTGCTTGCGTCACCGAGACATCCGATTCAGCATTTCTGACTGAACGAGAGATTAGCAATCCATGATATGTTCCTGTTGACAGCTCTGTTGTCCATCCATAATTCCCAGATAACGGAATCGTTCTCCGTGTTGCATCGTAGTTATTTAACTTCTTATTATCGTGCCTGATGGTGAGTGTGGTCTTGAGGCTGTTACATCCTTCTTGTGGTAAAGTTTCTTGTATGAGACTAAATGAAACAAGGGCTTTGTATTCTGAAGGTTGTTGAATTAGAATCTTCCGCCAAGGTTTGATCCTGCTGTCAGAGGGGTCACTCATCTCAGACATCCCCCGCCTGCTCTCTTCTCCCTGGAGAGAACTGTTTGTCATTTCGTGTACTGTACTGTACTTGACTTGGTTATATTACCTCCGTACCAGTACATATTAAGGTGGCTCGCCCCAAACCTCAGTCGGGGCCTAGTTGTAAGCCTCTGGACTACTCGGTCATGGAGCTTCTGGAGTCAAAAGAAAGACAGGTGGAGAATTATGACAGGAGAAATGAGTGGTAAGAAAGTGTATTAAGTGGTGTGCCTATTATCAAGTACAAGTATGTGTGATGTTCGGAATAAAGTTCAAGTATTGATTGGAAGTTGAGGTGGAGGTGAGGTTCATCGGCTCAACTCGTTTAAGTCACCCTGTACTTACAGTACGGAAGTATCTTCGTACTGTAACTACCTGTAACCAGTCTTACCGAAGAAACGCCACAAACTCAAGTCCACACATCCTCGAAAAATCACCCCAGCTTCAGCATCAGAGTTTTATTGCACATCGACGCAAAAGAAAATTTAGTGCCCACAGACGGAATCGAACCGGCAACCTCGTCATCACAGCACATTTCCATTTCTGGAAGGTTACTAGTGACGCGCTCTACCATTGAGCTATGCGGGCTTTGGGGTGTTTGTTGACGGGTAATGTCTTATTAAAGAATATCAAAAAGCTAGTGTTAGGGGTGGTGTACGGGGGACTGCAAAGGGAAGGGGATAACTGGATACAAGAGAGATGTCATCTGGAACATGGTGTGTATTGCTCAACGATAGTTCATCACAATAACCTTCCACCTTGAGATCTGAGCACCAAATTCTATTTCGGAGCGGGTTCTATACTGCGTATAGCCTTCACTGTTTTATCCTGGGAGGGTTTGGCTGACACTGGCTATAGAGAGTAAATTTGTATTGGCACGCAGTAGAGTCACATAGCGAAGGTAATAAGCTCTCAGTGGCTTGGATTTAAGTTATGGTGACAGGAAATAATTTCACTCTTGCTTGGTCGCTGATAGCAAGACCATCGGTGGTCTTACGGAGTTGAGAACATAATGCGAAGACTCTTGAATAATTCAAACCTTATACCAGGAAGAAAGTCTCCAGACATTGAGCTGTATAAATGTGAAAATCCGAGTCACTAATTCTTCTTTTCATCCGGGGTTGGCTTGAAAAGTGGTGGGGAGGTTGCAGTGGCGAGGCTGCCAAAGCTCGACACGAACTCGAAAATCGCGTCGTCCTCCACGCGACACAACTCCAACCACTACAATTATGCCGCCTTCAAGATCCCCGTCTCCGGCTCGAGGACGCCCTCGCACACGATCGCCGTACTCTGACGATAATGGCAGACCCGAAACAAGATCCAGATCTCCTTCCAGAGCTCGCTCAATCTCTCATGGTGGTTCAGCTACGCCCGTGGCTCGACGAAATGCTAGATACCGAAGCGCATCTAGAAGTCGTAGTCGCAGCGCAAGCCGTGGAAGAAGCGCAAGCCCTGTCAGAAGCACTAAGGTATGTTCAATTGCCCAGAAACAACTACCTTCTAACTCTTTTAGATTGTCGTCGAGAAGCTCACCAAGAATGTCAATCAAGACCATCTCCGCGAGATCTTTGGCACCTACGGCCAGATCCGCGATTTGGACATGCCAATGAATAGGTCATGTAAGATACCCGCCCATTTTGCGTCTCTACGATCGCCCGCTAACTCTACAGTCGTTACAAACCGTGGCACAGCCTACATCCTCTTTGCATCTGAGACTGAAGCCGAATCTGCAATCGCACACATGCACGAAGCCCAAATCGACGGCGCCGTCATCAACGTCTCAATCGTTGTCCCTCGCCGCAAATTCTCGCCCTCTCCACCTCCTGCCAGACGTGGTGCCTCGGGACCGGGCCAAGCCAGCTTCCGCCCTCAAGAACCTAGACGCCGAACTCCTCCTCGAGGCTACGCTCGCTCAGAGAGAAATACGGACACGTACCGCCCCAGATCAGTCTCGAGGTCTCGCTCCCCAAGACGTCACAGGACTCGTTCAAGATCAGTGTCTTCGCGCTCTCGTTCCCCAGCTCGTAGACGTGGAGGACAGAGAGATAGCTCTGGCCGCAATGGTGGCGGTAGGAGACGCAGGAGTCCGAGTTACAGCAGTTACAGCAGTTATGATGATAGGAGTAGAAGCAGAAGCAGAGGCCGGGGAAATCGTGGCAGGCGTTAGGGATACAATGTTCCATTTACAGCGTTTTAGTTTGAGGCACCGGAAAAGTTATATTAAGTGTACGATACCAAATGAATTATCTGTTCGGCAGGCGCAAATGGGAAGAACCCGTCTTTCGGAGAGCTGCGATGGTGAGAGGTAATAGGTAATTTCTCCGAACATCGATCTCACTATTTCAGCAGAGCTCCTCACCTACATGTTATCTCTACATAGCTATCTCCACATCTGCCTCTGGATTCGTGCTGGCATGAAATAGGCTCCCGCTAGGTATGGAATAACGCTTACTCGCCCACCAGCCGTACTGAAAATGGCAGACGCAGCTTCACAACACACAATGCCTACATATCAATCAAAGCACACGCCATCACGCTGTTGCTATTACAAGATTCCGACGGGAGAAGAAGGGAAGGACGACGGCGTATGCGGCTATGCTCGACATACAAGCACCTAGCCGACGCACTTTATTGTAAAGGAGAGGAAAAGGGGTGCTAACTCGAATACAGTCTCGCAGGATAGAAATACATACAGTATGGAATCACGGTCCAGTCCTGCGTGAGTCTCAGCGTGAATAAATGGGGCGGTTCTGGGGGGCATTTGTACTCTTGAAAATAAGGGGAAAGGAACAGCCTTGGCAACAGGAACTTCCGGCGGGTATACGATCAATTTTCTGGGATAGAGTCTTCTGGCTACGATGAAAAGGTGGAGTGGAATTCAGCTAAGGAGCAGGTGGGTATAGCAGATAGGAAGCGTCACCAGCGTATGATCTGTCACGTCACGTGACTAAAATTACCGAAACGCTCGTGATTATCAGGTTGGTTATTGGAAACACCAACACTCGATAGCTTTTGAATCGGTGGCTTATGGTGCGAAGTGTTAGATGAAATTGAATGGAGAATTGAGGAGGGGAGATGCTGAGATGAAGGTACGAGGGGGGTGAGAAAAAGAGGTTATAGGAGTCAGAGACCGGCAGCCTGAAACATATTGTCTATCCTGTATTTGCTGTAAGGTATTTACGTGCTATCGATTGCCACCCCAGCCAGCAGTATTCACCATACTCCATTTCAGTATTGCTACATGCTATCTATTTTCCACCCCGCCCGCAAGCCATATGAACACCAGGATATTGTTGCAGGAAGTACAAGTCCCCTCCAATTAACCCCCTGTCCGTAAAGGCAAAAATGCAAATTATTCTACTCAACGCCATCTGCCAATGGTAGTAATCACAAAGAGAAATATTTGAAAAGCTGTATTGGGATACAAAGAAGGGAAATTTAATTGCTGTTCCCGACACCGAACAAGAAGGATAGTTGTCGGATGTCGAGACGGCTGATTTCGCGGTTCGCGCCCTCGTCGAGAGCGGAATCGACCATCAGGCGTTTCTTCTCTTGGAGCTCGATAATGCGATCCTCAACAGTTCCCTCGATCAAAATACGATGGACTTGGACTTCGCGCTGTTGGCCAATACGGTAAGCTCGGTCAACGGCCTGCATCTCAATATATGGATTCCAGAAAGGGTCAAGAATGATGACTCGAGAAGCAGCAACCAGGTTGAGACCTGCGTTACCGGCCTTGAGTGAAATTAACATGATGTTGTGGGTGGGGCTGTCGGTGAACTTCATGATCGCACTATTACGGGCATCTCCAGACATACTGCCATCGTATCTGAGACACTTCCACTTCTTCTCGTCGATTGGGACTTGAAGGAGATCGAGAAGCGAAACAAACTGGCTGAAGATGATGGTTTTTTGGCCATCCTGCTGGAATGTGTCGAGCAGCTCAACGCATTTGTCGACCTTGGCAGAAGGTTGCCAGTTCTTGCGAAGGTACTTCATGTACTTTTTGCGGCCTTCTACAGTCTTGGAAGCTTCCTTCTTCAGCATAGCAATGGAAAAGTGCTTTGACTTCTTGTCCTTCTTCTTGCCATTTGAGACCTTCTTCTTGCCCTTTCGTTTAAACATGGACTTGAGCTTCGGCTTAGACTTGGGTTTCTTTGAAACTGCGGCGACCTCTGCTTCGTCATCACCCTCCTCGCCATTATCTTCGCCTTCTGAATCTTCGACGTCATCGGGAACGATGAAGCCTCGCAGATCGCCGTCGCTATTAGCCTCATCGTCATCCGCCTCAGAGGCAGTCTCATCAGAATCGCTATCACTATCGCTGTCACTATCGCTGTCGTTATCGCCATTCTCGTCTTCGCCAGCGGCCTCCTCAGCAGCCCCCTCACCTTCTGGTGGTGGTTCATGTACTTTCTTGAATGTCTTGTGATCGACAAGTTTGGTCATGCTCAATACTCCACGGCATGTAGGACATTTAGCTGCGCTCGCACCATCTTCGTTCCCATTGGCAACATTTTGCTGCATGGCTTGAGCACAAACCTGGGTGAGACATTCTCCACAATTGCTGTGTCCGCACGGTACAATGATCATAGGGTTCAGGACGGCGTCCATACATATACCACAGTTGAGAATGTATTCACAGGTAAGGAGTCTAGCCACAACCTCAGGCGAAAGGCCCTTGGCAAGCTCGGTCATGGAATCTTGGGATACTTCACCGGCTGGAGCAGCCTCATCATAGTCATGAATCAGATGAGGATGGCAACAAGCTTGACGTAGACGTAGCAGGAGTACCAGAACGTTGGAGTAATTCCTTCCCACGGTTCCTGCCTTGACATACTTGTTGAATATAACCTGGGTCTTCTGTTCCAGACCCTGGTAGAAAGACTTTTCATCTTCGTTGAATACGACGTGCTGAATTTCTTCGGTCTTGGTGGGAAGAGTGACAATGGGCTTGCCATCGATCATGGAAGTCTTGGTACGACGAAGCATAGTTGCCTTTATGACTGCCTGAAGCTTCCTCAATGCATTATCGGTGTCACGTTGTGAACCTTGCCCGCCGCCTTTCATAATACAACCAAACGTATCAGAGAAACGTCTCAAATCACTGTAAGGTTTGATTTTGAGAAAGCGGAGCAAAGACTGGTACTCATGAATGCCGTTCATCATAGGTGTGCCCGAGAGACACCATCTGAAGGTTGACTTAAGTTCGTATGCTGCGCAGGCGCTAAGCGTGTTCCGGTTCTTGATGCATTGGGCTTCGTCAAGAATAACTCGATAAAACAGACTCTTTGGGCCAAGCATGGGGAACAATTTCTTCATCGGGGCCTCGTCATAGTCTCTCTCTTTCCTCTTCTCGGTTTCGATCCATTTCTCCATGCGTTTGAGCTCCGAGGCCAGGGTACCATATGATGTCAAGACGATATCGTACGACTGCAAAGTTCCCCAGGTTCGGTGCTTGCTAGAGCCATGAGCCATGTGAATACTGAGGCCGTGACGGCTCTTTATCTTCTTCCTAATCTCGCGTTCCCATTGTCGAAGCAGAGCTACAGGGCCCACGATGAGAGTGGTCTTTCTCAAAGCGTCGTCAGAGGGTCGGCTAAGGATCAATGCTATAGCGCTGATGGTTTTCCCCAGCCCCATGTCGTCAGCAAGAATGCCACCTTTATTGCCGCCCTCCTCCATTCTCTTCAACCAAGTCAGGGCTAACTTCTGGTGCTCATACAGGGGGTAGACAAGGCCTTCTGGAGTCCCCTCTCTGTCCTCTGGTGGGAGTTCAGTGTCAGGGCGGATATTCTCAAGAAGTTCCTGAATCTGCTGGTTGGTCTTTCTAGGATCGTTCATGATGTAATCAAGTTGTTCGTTATTGGCGTCCATTTTCAAAAAATCTGCTAACTCGCCGTAATCACCACCGGTTGTACGGTTGATGATCTGAGACAGGTAGCCTGGAGGAGCTCCGGGCAGTTTATTATTAAATGGGTCTATTGTGTAGCCTGAGTTACCTAGTCCCTGCATGCCGCCATTCGGATGGTATCCAGCGTATCCGTTGCCTAGAGTGTGATAAGCGGGCGTTCCAGGAGCATTTTGCATCCCATAACCTGCGCCAGGTCTGTTCATGCTTCCGATCCCATAGACCTGGCTTCCCATACCGTTGGAGGTTTGAGGCTGATCTGTTTGGGAAGGGTTGGGGTTCATCCAACGAGGTACCAGTTTTTGGTTTCCGTATAGAGCATTTTGCAAGGCTTGACCAGAGTGAGTCCGATGCAAAGCCGCATTGCCAACCGCGTGAGATTCAGGTGAGAAGTTTGGAGGCTGGTTCGGAGATGAAAAGTGCCGGCCATTATCACGGAATTCGGTAGAGTCAATGATCTCAATGTCAGAGTCGGATGAGAGATCAAAGGCTCCGGGGATATGGAGGGATTTTTCTGGTTTGACACCTTCTGACTTAAAACCCCCCGCTTTGATTTCCAGAACAGCTGGCCGAACGTTGTATGAGCTAGGACTTGAGCGCATATCCTCATGCTTGACTCTAGATAGGCTGTAAGCACCAGGGGTAGAGAGCATATCTAGTTCGGCTTTGACAGGAGTGCCAAGAGGCGCTCGAGATGAATGCCACGGGATGGTACTGCTAGACGAAGCCTGTGTATGGTGTAGCATAGAGGAGGCCAACTGGGCTTTCGGCTTTGGTCTGGTACCAGACATTCTATCATAGGCAGATGGACCTGCATGATTAGAAAGGCCGGAAGTTGACGAAGGGAGGCAAAAGTCAGCTTGGTCGCTCAGACTGCGAGCTAATGCTGCATCTGATTTCTCTCTTTCAAGTCTCTCCTCAAGGGCCCTCTGTTGTTGGATGTAATCCCTGTCGAAGTTCTCGAACTCGTCATCCCTAAATGATGTGTCAGTGAATATAGATGGAAAAACAGCATTTGTACTAGAGCAGATCGAACACGAGGAGAACGAGGGGAAGTGAATTTGTGAACACACGAAGTGAGGTCAAAATAACCAGCACCAAGCATAGGGCCATATCCATACCCTGAAGTAGAAGAGGAAGGCGTCAGCGTTCCTGCCGCGTATGAAGGGGCGGGCGAAGGTCTCCGGATCTTGTTTGATTCTGCCTGTAGGAATGCACCATCGAGGTGTTGATTATAGGATCGCTTTCGTGGGGTATTGTTCATGTGGGAAGGACTGGCCATATCTCGCAGTGAATCTCCAGATTTAGGAGTAGAGGCAGTTGAGGATCCGGTTGCGATGTTGTGCCACTGATCTTGATCTGCCATAACATTAGAACGCTGTTGACGAGTTCAAAGAGAGTGAAATGGAATAATCGGTGCCTATCCAAGGACACGGCTGCGTGCATTTGGGGTAAAGGCTCAAGGCAATGGCTACTTACTTTGGTTGCCGTTCATGGCGGATGAGGGTGGGGGGTTTTCTTGCGAAACGTTCATGGGATGATTTCTCTTGGGAGAGAGGACGAGAGATGCGCTGTTGAAGGATCGGGAGGGGGATGAGTGCAGTGAACCGGAGGCTGTCGTGGAGGTACTGCGCCTAAGCTTCCATAGTGATGCTTCCAGTGACTTGATATCTGCACGGATACCCACCCTTTGGGCTTCTGCGTCGATCGCAGCAGGGTCAACGGAGCTGAGGAGGACCTTGTGGAAAATTATACCATCTCGAAGATCTTCAATTGCAATTCTGGTTTGTTTTGCTTGGGTATCAGCCAGCTGTGGTTGAGACATTTCGGTGAGGCTCCGGCAGAAGCCAGGCTGTCGCGAGGCTGCTTTATATTGACCTGCAGAAGTGCAACCAGCCAAGCAGTCAGGAAACTGTAAGTAGATTTGGTGAATCAGTCGCAATGCCGTCTCTAGTCGGTGTCAATTTGTGGGTATGCTGCCAGCTGCCACCCAATCGTACAAACCACCTTGGGCGAAATTAGTTGTAGAAATACAAAAAGTTCGTGGGACGACGAGACCGTGTCTGGCGTCACCGAGAGTTAGTTTACGCGTATTACTAATCCGAGGCCGCCCCCCCATATCGCCCCACCAAAGCATGTGACTCAATTACGCGAGCTTCTGTTTCGCTTGCTGTAATCTTTTCTAGTTCACTGCCGGACTGATACTTGATCTTGACGTAAATGTTTTATATTCTGCAGTTGATTCGAGATTGCGCCGGCTTTCAGTGCAGGACTAGTTTCGCGTCACGTGAAGCTAGGTTCTCGATGATTGCGGCTATTGGAGGTACATATTCTCCAGTATTTATCAGTTCAACTATTCGAGTTAGGCAGGAATATTCCCAACTGGTCTATCCCTTCGATCTTCTTTCTCTCTTCCTTAGGCCGCAGATTCTGTGGAGGAACCTTTGCAACTTGCGAGCACTGCTCGTTTTCTACACCGGGACCAGAGGTGGTGATATTTCCCAAGAAGTCCGATTCTGACGTAGAGATCATTGCTAGCTGGAAACGATGACACTGCTCTTCTCTTGGCGTTGTAATTCCAGTAGTTACTGGGCCCATGCAGAACGTGAGCAACCAAGAGAAGCCTTCCGGACTTTCAATTGTTGAGTTGGCTGAAGTCAGTGTCTTGACCTACTTCCTCTCGACCCTTTGTCATCTAAACCTGCAAAGAGGTTCCAGTCGTCTCTATTTTCTCCCCCAAGCCCGCTGCTTCGAGCGAAGCAAAGTTGTTGCAACTGCTTATGAAAGTTTCTTCCAACCGAGACTGATAACTTTCAATGTATCTCGAAGCTCTCCAACTCAAGACTTCCATCTCCTAAGCCAGCCATAGCCTCTCCATCCATGTAGCCTTCCAAGTATGCTTCACCAATAACCTTGTAGTGACTATTCTCTTTCCTCAGTACAACAGGAAATCTGCACCCAAGCAAGATACAAACCACATCTCCTGATTTCGCATTCCAAGGTGCAAGTCCAATTCTTCCATCCCGACTAATGAATAACCTCCTCCTGTTCATCATCAGGCTTGCCGAAAGGATTGCAGAAACTTGTGTTTTCTCCTCTTCAACTCCTCCAGCTGCTTCATCTTCTTCATCAAGCAAGGACATTGTACTTGTCCGAGAAGGAGGGTCAAGTCGCAGCATGTCCGAACTCGAAAGGACTTCGTCTGAAAGTGCAAAGATAGCTTCCAGCTTAACTGCATACTTCTCATGATCTTCAAAATCCCAGTTCCCGCATGTGATGGCTCGTGCAAAACGTGCTTGTGAGGGAAGGTCATTCGAATGCACTGCAACAAATATGTTCCACCAGTCGTGGAACACCTCTAACACAGGCACAACATCGCTGGGTGCACCCCTTTTCCTAAAAGGCATTCCCAACGTCGTGATTTCGTCAACAGCTGCTCCCGCAGCATGCAAAACATATCCATCGTCCGAAAACCTCACATCTGCCTTACTCCCCCCCGCGGCCGAAAAAGGCGGCTCCCGATGGTGTAAACCTAGTACTGTAGCACCCGAATTGTGCGATGGTCTCGTCCAATCCGTGACCCAAGATGGCAACTCATACTGGTCATAATCATGCTGCCTCACACATACCACATCCAACTTCCCACTACTTTTAATAATATGCCTCGCCGTATGCGTGTACACATCCCTCATGCTCCTCGAATAATCCACATCCCCAAACCCGTCTCTCGAGCTTGAGATTCCCACTAGAGCATAAACTTTATCTTTCGGATCCGTCGACCTCTTGCTCTTATGAGTGAGCAACAACTCTAATAACGGTGGTGCCGAAACATTTGGACTATACCTCGACAACTGCAATCCCCTTGGTCCCCCATAGGTTAATGTCCTGGTATAACTCGGGAATTTATAGAACACTGAATGCAAATCCTCAACCACCGTTTTAAACACATCACAAACCCCATCCAACCCCTCCCATCCCACCTCTTCCTCTCCACAATAAACCCTCACACTCCTCGCACAGCTCACCTCCTGAATCACCCAAATACGCCACCAATACTCTCTCCTAAAAAGCGTCACCAACGCTTCCAGCGCCTCTTTCCTTTTCCCATCCCCAACAATCATTTTTACCTCCTCTCTGTCACGAGCGGAAGTTAGATCCTGACACAGTTGCATGGCTTCTTTGCTTTTACTGTTTTCTCGTCCGAGCCAGACGGCGACGCTGCTGGCGTGTTGGTAGATTAGCCGCATGCCTTGGGTTTGGATGTTCCGCTCAGGGATATTGGATTGGTTTATACAGAGGGCGTCAACCCATAATATCATCTCTCCAGTCTCATGGCTTGAGGCGCTTTCCCATGCTGTTTTTCGGAGGCGAAGCAGGGCGTTCCGGAGGTTTGGCGTGACAGAGATAGTGTACTCGTCCGCAATGATCATTTGGGATCCGGTCTTATCGCCCCAAGCGTAGGAGAGGGCAATGTAGGGCGGTGCATCTTCAAGCGTGGTGTGGAAGAGGGAGATGCGCAGAGGCCAGGAGGGATTGGGGGCAGGGTGGAGTTTTAGGAGACGGATGGAGGTCGGTGAGGCGAGGGGTTGGTACCGGTATGGGGCGTAGGAGAGGGTTTCTTTCTTGAAAGAGGGGGCCCTATTTGAAGGGGGCATGATGGTAGGCGGAGATATTAAGGGTGGAGGTGAAGAGTGTAGGTTTGAGAATTGATAGGTTTTTTGGCGGGGTTGATGAGATTGATGGTGTGGTCTACCGAGTTGGTGAAGGTAGGGGTAGAACCGCCATTTAGTTGGGCCGCGGCATAGCAACAGTTCCATTTCAAGATTCAAGCAACCAAATCTGAAGAAAATATTCAAAAGAGAGATTTGAGGAGATCAGAATTTTTGACAGAAGCAAATCATGCGAATTGAAGGTTACCAATATCGAGGACAGCGATACTGTACGATACAAAAGATCTATGCAGAGGTCAAAGGAAGCCTAAACCCGGGGGGTCGCAGCAGGGGCCGGCGTTAACTTACTCGGCGACGTCCTCCTTCCATTCCCTAATCAGCTCTCCCCGAGACAAACAATTGATATTGAGCATTGCAGTAATTCATCTGAAGTCAGGCTTCTTACACAAAGAATTCGTCTCCAATTACCGTACCTAAATATCAAGAACCAAGTTTAGCACTGGAGAGCGTCTTTATTCAAGTGAATCATCTCAACATACTCACTCACTCGTGCTTGCATTCAACTCATTGAATCCGAGATGCAAACAAATTTGAACTGTACAGTGTTATATTATTTATATATGCTTTCTATTAAGGATCACGGCTTTTGTTCTCCACGCCGAATCGCTAGTCTCTCTCTTCCCCACCTACTCTTTCTTGGAATCTCTACTGTACCAAGTCCCCCGTGATGAGGATCAGTTTGATATCCATGCCATCTGGTCATTTGACTGTGACGCTCCGCGAAGCATAAGCACTGGTTGAACTGGCGATGTATTATTGTGTCACGCCATATAGCGCAGTGCTCAATACTGGTTGTATACGTTTTAAGAATTTATGCGAATGGGCCAGATTCACCACAATAAGCTGTTGTTATTATTCACTGTGCTTGACCTGCTTCCCACTGAATCAGATTAATGAGACTTCATCCTATGACTTTTGTTTCTGGGAAATCCGACTCCTATCATCATTATAACAATGTCCCTCCTAGTTAAAGACACAATCTTGAAGTAGCTTCCCTCTTGTTTTGAAATCCACCTAGAATTCCAGCCAAGGGTAACAGTAATCGGTGAGTCCCCCATGCTTTCTGCGGCAAGGACTTCTACGGAGCTTGAATTTTGTCGGTTCTGGAATACCGCGGGAACAGCCAACGCAGAACACACTTTTACCGTACAGCTCAATTGCGCAGTTTTGGTACTGGCATTATGGGATAGAATTATAAGTCGTTAACCTATTCTGAAATTCTGCACTTTCTACACTGCTGTTGTAGCCGGTCTAGTTGCAGATAGCCTATAGTGTGAATGTTTTGGGGGGTAGTGCTTGCTTCGTCGCCGAACCGTCAGTTGGGTAACGAGGAGTTGGGATTTGTGACGATAATCATGTGTTGATTCTTCCCGTGCCTGTCAAGCTGCCTTGGCATTTGCTGTTGCTTCCCAGAAGTCAAACAAAAGTAGAAACTAGCTGCCGCTAACGCTATATTAGAGAGCTTATGTTACTCAAACAGGACTGAATTCCTGGGGGCTGGACTGGGGGGGTGACGGTGTCCCATGTCCCTGCAATCACAGATCACGGCCCCGGTCATTTAGTGAACTATATAAAACGTGGATCGTCCTAAAATATCTAAGTCGATGACTCTTAGCTATCTGCACACTAATGAGAATCTATAGTATGCTATTGAATGATTTACGAGGGTTGAGCTTCGATCAAAAAATACGTTAAATCAAAATTCGCTTAATTCAGCATCCTCAAGAAACATAGAAGAGTAACGAGTAAAGAGATCAGTAGAACATTCATACAATCCATTGTATTTAATGCTGGAAACTAATTTTCTCCTAGACAGTGACATTGACCCTTCCAGCTACTGTTTGAAGAGATACTAAAGGGCAGTGAGATGTCCCCGGTCAGCGGGGAAGAGTACTCCTACTCACGCGAAGTTTTGGGATCCTTTTTTCGCGGAGATGATCATAGGGTTGGCCGATTAGCAGATGGTAACTGGTAAGTACAGTACTACACACCGGAAGGCTTTCTACCTGCTAGTGCATTTCAGGAATTGCTGTTCTGGTAAGTGACTCCCATACTTACTTGAACGCTGTAACGGCGAAGCCAAGCCCTGTTCCTGCGTACCACCGGTCCACTACTACGTTGTGATTCACACAGCTGCGTTTGCTTTAGTTACTCAAAGCATGGCGATTCTCGTGACGCTTGATATCATTCATGCAATCTTGTTGCTCCACTCAACTCGAGTCGCAGGTTACACTGGCTCTCGTATTTGGTTCTATTATGCCACATAATTTACATATGATCTGATGTAACTTTAGTTTACCATGTTTAAGGGTGCCTATTTTAAAGCTCTAGCAAATACTGTGATACTCCAGGAAGTTAGAGTGTTGAGTTGGGCACTGTGAAATCAAACCAGCAGGAATTAACTTTCAATAGAGATTAGTTTAAAGAACATGAGCACTTCAGGGGACAATATATATATAAGCTCTCTCCTATCTTTAGGAGTGAAAATCAGTTCAATTCCATCACAGAGTGCTCTGAATTGACAGGATGGTCCGAAATCAGGATAATCTCAAGTCCCCCATCCAGCCCGGAGTTCTCTTAAGTCAGGTTGTTCCGAGAAAGACTGTAAGCTGTTTACCATAACTATAAAGGGCATAATAGCCCGAAACCGTTACTGGGATATATCTCGAAAGTTCAATTTCGGTTCTACTTACTTGAGATCTACTACGCAACCTGAACTGGCCGTTTTAAAATCATACTTGAGGCACTTAGGCTTGTTAGGGTTTTGAACTGGTTCGTATTAAGACGCTAGGGATTTTTGAAAGTGGAAAGTGCTCTACATAAATTCACTTTTAATTTGAATAAAAACTCCATCCTCCAAATTCATCAATCATCCACCACCTCCCAAAACATAATCACAAACTTCAACTTAACAACCCTTCTGTCTTGGAACATTTTATCAATAGTCTGATTCTAATCTCGAAGCACTATTTAACTGCAAGGAAATCTTGCAACCAAGATAGCTTTCCTCCTTCAATCTCGGCGGTAATTACATATTCCTGCAAACTCACTTTAAAACGAGCCCCAAACCATTCCATCTTTCCAGCAGACCTACATTACAACTCAACCTACCCTCCCTCCTTGTCCCGAAAAGGAGCTTAGTTTCTTGTCCGAAGATATGGCTATGCACAGTTTTCCGCATATAAGCGAAGATGAGGCTAAGAACGCATCAATTCGCATCAAACCAGTGGAAGGATTGTGGTTCTTGGATAAGGATGGTAGAAGATGCCGATGGGGCAAATGTAAGTCATGTTCCTTGCCCTTCCCCTGCTTCGTTCAACCTCTGAATTGTTTCCTCCCTCATTCCTCCTTTCCCTCTCCCACTTTTTATTCTCAATCTCTGATATCGCAAGTACTCCGCGGCTAGTGCTAATGTTCCTAGGGATTATCTACCGCGGCAGCGGTAAAAAGTTGAGAACCATGCAGACGTATGCAGGTATGCGGCACTTTATTCTACCAAACCCTCCGCAAACCCCTTGGGAAAGAGATTACCCTAAGAAGAAATATTTTGAACATCCGATTGAGCGATATTATGGGTTTTATTTGCCCATAAATCATCCTCGGCACTTCTTAAACTGGCCTGCTGGTAGGTGTTCCATCATTCCCTCTTCCCAAATTCCCCAGGGATAGTACCATATTCTGGAAAAGCTCTAGTATGCTGATAGATCTGCCTCCAGAACTCCGGGAGAATGTGTTGAAGTACTGCCTTACACCTGGTGATGATGATGAAAAGCCCGTTGTTCCTGCCTTGATAGCCTCGAACTGGAAGACGAAAACAAAGACTATCGGCTACACCATCATAGGCCAAGAAGATAAAGAGAAGAGTATATTCCAAGGAGTTCATTATCACAGCAGACATGACGAGCATGGTGCTTATACTCTTTGCTGCCCAATCAGCCGCGCTACCATCGACGCCGCCTTCTTGCGCACCTCAAAGTTTATGAATGACGAAGGAACAAAGATTTTGTACGGGGAGAATACGTTTGAGTTCGAAATGTGTCATCCATATTTTAAGCAGAGCCCACCAACGCTCGTGCTCAGAAGCGAGCTTCCTGCTACATATTCACACGACGACTCATGGGCCGACAACTCTGGAGAGTTCCAAGTCTTCCGTCCAAATATTGACAGACCTCCGTCTGACCCTGTAGGAATCGAAGCTGGAATCCAGCTTATCCAAGACAAGGTTCCTTCAACCCATCTGCCAGGCTGGATATATTATGACCCCTTTCTGCGTTGGACCGCGACTGTTGGTCCCAAGAAAGCTGCACTACAGAAGGTTCTCAAATTTACTGGCGTTGTCCAGACTCATGACTGGGATGACCCAAATGCCTGGAAGCCTGGACCTTGCGAGCTTGTAGAAAGTCTGCGACTGTACGCCCCTTTCATCAAGAAGTTCTACCCTGACTTGCAGAAGTTAATTCTTCAACCTATTAGCGATCTCCATCTTCGCGGTAAGGGTACGGGGGAGTACATCGATAATGATCCTGATGGCGAAATTCCAGAAATTTTCAACCCGGATGGTTCTCGTTGCGATATGAGACCTATTATGGGGAAGAAACTCCGTCCTTTTCTGGAGAACGAACTTCGCTTGCTGCCGAACTTGACGAACTTGGTGATTCAAGAGAGCGACCTTGAGTGCAGGGACGTCTTCCGCTTCACGAGCTGTGGGGTAGGTCGAGAGTGGCCAGATTTTGATTTCAGTACTCCTACTAAGGACTGGTTGAAAGCAAGATCTTCACGCAGAGCCCGAGACGACAGACGCCAAGCTCAGGCCATGAAGGAGGAGAATATAGCTGTGCCTAGGGTCGCTGAGGAGACACGCGAGAAGAAAAGCGAGAAGTACAAGCAGCTCACAGACGACGATTGGAAGCAGCAGTGGAACTTGTGTGGTTTCTGTATGGAGGAAGGACATGAGCGAGAATTCTGCACCCAGTTCCTGGATTCTGAGAATGCCGTCCGAGACAGTGCTGCAGATGAAGCTTGGCTGCTGGAGTTTGAGGAGGAGAAGTATGGCCCAATAAAGCTTTGAGTCGAGGCATCCGGGTGGGAGGGCAAATGGTAGTTGGTTTCATTGATTTTCGAGCATGAATCTGATGATGGAAAGGAGCAGTAGTTTTCCCCACGAGATTTGAGAGCGCAGTCGAGTGCCCTCCTCTTTCATGGCTCGCACAATAGCGAGGAAAGTCTCCTTAGTGGTTTAGTGTTCTCCTAAACTGTTGCGATGGTGCTTTTCTAGCCGACAGGGCCGACAGGGAGGGCACTAATTTCCAAAAAGTCTAGAATGCAAATTACTCTATTCAATCCTCAAGATTCATGAACAAGTGACTTTGTAGTGGAACATAGTTCTAATCAAAAGTATACTGTATTTTGGAGAGTTGGAGTTTGGCCTACTTATCAAGAAGGAAACAACAGGAAAGACTCTGATCTGGACAAGCTGTGATTGACGATGATTTATGATGTAAACTCCCCAAAGCCGAATAGGGCAGCAATGACAACATCTGCCCAGTGATCAGGATGAACCAAAAAAAGGAACTAAGCCTAAGTACTTGACAATGTGAATATTGAAGTCAAATTAAATGGCCCGGCTAATGAGCAAGGCCATGAACCTTACCTACCATCCTAGACCGAAGCTGTGCATGAATATATAGAAATGAACCAACTAAACAGTATACTTTCCTCAAGCACCTCCATAATCTCTCCATGGAAAGCACTTTGTTTGTGCTTTAGTGGCAGCAACATGGAAGTAAGCACCACTAACTCCAGACTCGAACTAAAGTTACTGGCTTTGCCGTTCCATCCTCAAACTTTCTGTATCAAGTTATCGACTTCGGAACGCCGATTTACTTTATTAATCTTCTGGGAAATAAGAATGAAGATGGGTCAGCAGCATATTCTCCCGCTGCATTAGTGTACGAGCTGTTTGCAAAGGACGCCGTGAAGCGGAAAATACCCTGGGATTACAGGAAGTGCGAGACTGGCGTTAAAGATTTGGATTTAATCCCAATTAATATGTCTGTCATTGTGGCACAAAGGGCATCTTCTTCATCCACACTCAAGGCCGACGATTCTTTTAAGGGCGAACGTGACTATAGTCCAGATTATGGCTAAGTTCTGTTCTTAGTTATGTTGTAGACATAGGGTATAACCGCTCTCGATTCCCCAAAAATCAAAAGAAGTACTTGGGGACTGGGTTAGATGCAAGCTTCAGTTGAAAATCAAAACGCTGGATATCGTCGGTACACCACATTCGAAGAATCGTAGGACGATGATGAGACACGTGAGCGAGACGAATAGGGGTTCTCACCCATAGCAACGGCCTTGCGCTGTTGGCTTTATTTCAGGCCGAGCGTATTCAACCCGCTACGTGGATAACTGACTTGGATTAATTATTAGGGATGGAGTTCTGAGCTGCCAACTCTGGTTATAGCGAGTGAGAGGTGCTAGCTACCAAAGCCTCTTGATACCAGGCATTCTTTGAAGTCGCTATGATTTAGTAATTGATGGAATGGAAAATTGGTAATAATTATGCATAAACACTTGTATAGCTACAGAAACCAGTGAGATCTTTAGTTGAACACAACTGCAGTGTAATGGCCTAATCAAGAAATGCACACCGCTAGAATCCCTCAGTTGAGCCATGTGAACTTCAATGATGTAATCCCGCACCCAACATGGATTTGACCAAAAACTTCCTAATGGTTGCATTGCCGGGACAGTATGCTGGGGAAGTGCCGATCTTATGGCTCTCGATTCATATAGGGCTGGGATCGAGAACCCAAAAACAAGCTTGCAGGCTCAACAAGCACAGCGATAGGAATTTAGACGTAAACAATCGTCGAACCAAAAGCTGATCCTCGTAATGGCCATACTACTGTATGGGAATCAGCCGTGGCCAGAGTTCAATTATAGGGGGCTATGAGTTCTTGGGATGTGTGCTGAGGTTACTGGACAATGATGCACATGACTGGCTGGGGTGGTGAGATGTCGCTTTAGAAAATACTTCGCTTTAGATAAGTAATGAATTTGAGACTCGAGAACTCTCACTACGCCGCTATGGAGAGCCCTGTGCAAGAACATTCCAGGAACATGCTGCGAAGTGTAATTCGATTTGAAGCAGGTCAGGGTTGACAAAAGTGGATGACCGAGAAACACGGAGAAACTTGAAATGGAAATATGAACCAAAGATACGAGAGCCGTTCATGAGGCTTTGATAATACCGAGTGGAACATCGGTTCTTAAAAGAGGTGGTTGGGCAAGGTGGGGTAAGTGAAGTAATTGAAACCTGACCGCAGTGCCCGCCTTGAACTAACTACTGCGGGTATTTGCTTTGGCCGCTAAGCCCTGGGCTTGGATGACTCTATTCGCAACATTTGCCACCTGAGGCGAGAAGTGCATTTCTCGGTGAGAGAGTAATAGTTGCATTGGAATCGAAGTAAGTGATATTGAGAAGCAAAGAAACGACGCTCACCACTTAGTTGGTCGTGGAATTACAGTACATCACAGTCACGTGACCCTCGCTAGCTCCCGCTCCAACAGGAACATCCGCTGACATTCACCCATTCCAACCTTCATTCAGCACGAAGGGAATCTTACTGTACCACCACTCCGCACTTACGAAGTAGTCTGTTCCATATCCTGATTTCCCAATATATCCTCACATTCTATATTTCAAGTATCTGATCTGCCATTCCAGAACCTCCTCATTCTGTCCACATTCCATGCAGATTTCTTGAATTTCCTTCTTTTCCTTTCCCCCCATTGCGACAGCCTCCCGGTTTTCTGCAGGATGATATCACTGCCACAGACAGGCCACAGCAGAGTGGACTCTCTCCCATCCATCGATTCCAGTGAGGGGGGCATGTCTGAGCAACCCTGATAAGCCTGACAAGCCTGACAATTAACTGCGCGGATGGCTGCTGTAGCGGGCCAGTGGGAGATCAGCACAAGTTCACACCATGGCAGAAGAACATCTCAGCGAAGGGCGAGCGATGATGGCACTAGATGGCACTACAGGAGATGGTACTTCCATACCCGCGACAACCCTGACTTCCTAGGTATTTCGTTCCCGGAGCGCTCAAGCAGGCCAGTTACATCCAGTCACAGTCCAGTACTTCGTTCACCACATCCTGGTTTGCCATGGCGGCGGCGGCCTGTGACAGCGCACGATTCACAGTTTCCATCACACAAAACTGACACTGAACCAATTGAGTGAGACTCAAGCAACTCTCCCTTCTCCTCTCTGTCTTCTCCCACCAGTCTGTCCAACTCTGTTACTCCCACTCGCTCTCTTCTCTTCCGCCGTATCTCACTCTCACGGGCCCTCCAACCAAGCTCAGCTCAGCCCAACCCCTCCACTCCCTCCAGCTCCAGCGCAGTCGTCATCCCACCGAGTACAGTACAAGACCAGAACCATAAACGAGACCCCAGCCTCATCAACACCAAAGCCCCATCCTCTTCACTCCGAGTTTCATCCCCTCAGAACCTTTCATTTCGCCAATTTACCTTTCTTCTTCTAACTTCACACACATCTAATATTGACTTACACACAATCTTCTGCCCGCACACGCAGGAGAAATGTCTCGCCATGGCGGGACGGTTTACGAGGAGAGAGAGCGCGATTACTATGTACGTCCAGGACCACCACCACCCCGCGCACCGGTTCGCGAGCGAGAGTACGAAGAAGTAGACACCTACATCCGACGAGAAGAGCGTGGTGCTCCAGAACGGGGGAATCGTCCAGAGTTCCTAAATCGAGAAGATTACCCAAGGAGCGATGTAGGCCAGATGGTTGTGCGAGAGTCTCGAGACGAGACTTTCAGCCGACCTCTGGAGCAGCGCTTACGACTACGCTCTCAATCACCTGCACCTAGTATGCGAGTTCGAGAGCGAATTGTGGAAAGACCTATGACTCCTCCCGAGAGAAGAGATATCAGAACTACTACCAGAATCGTCGAGCGGGATTCCAGACAGCGGTCACCTTCTCCAGCACCTGAGAGACTGCGTGCACGAGTCGTCGAGACCCGAGAGAGAATCCGAGAGCGATCTCCTTCTCCAGTGCGTGTGGTACGAGAGCGATATGTCTCCCGAGAACGCCGTCGGTCTCCTTCTCCAGAACCGCAAATTGACCGAGTTCGCATCCGCAATATTGAGCAGAGAGAGGTGATTAGGCCACCGTCTCCCTCGGTTCTGTCATCCTCTCCATCTCCCCCGCCTTCAATCCGCGCCCCGCCTATCCACCAGGAAATAATTACTCACCACCGACACATTGATCATGGTAATTTCCCTTTTCCATAAATCTCCCCTCTCTCCTTGCATCTATCTGCTTGAGAACGATGCTAATTACTGAATCTTGCAGGCTTCGAAAGAGCCCCAACTCGCGTACCAACCCCTCCACCCCCACCCCGCCGCGAAACCCCCCGCACCAAAGAAACCGACATCGACATCTACACCCGCAACGGCAATACCGAAGTCGACATCACCAAAACCACCTCCCGCGCCCGCACACCACAACCTCCTCCCCCGCTCGTCCGCCAAAACACATATTACGACGACTCCTTTATCTACGAACAAGAACGAGATAAATTGCGTGTGCGAGACACGAGATTGGACATAAGTCGTCGCCGCTCTTTTAGTAGTTCTGCGAGACCGGAATTTCCGGTGCAGAGGGAGAAGGAGAGGGTCAGGATCGATATTAGGGGTGATGAGGATGAGGCGGAGTATTATTCTAGAAAGACAGACGACCGCGCCTACATCGGCGAAGCATACAATGGGGCCACCAAAGACTGGGCCATAGTCGATGTCCCGCCCGGAACAGAAAGGGTGCAAATGGATGGTGTAGGTGGGGGGAGTCAGGAAATTACATGGCAGAGATATAATGGTGTCAGGAGAAGCAAATTCATTCCCGAGAGGGAATGGGATAGAATTGTGGAGCCGGCACCACTGCCCCCGCCGCCGATTAGGGAGCGGGAGCATATTAAGATTCACGAAGATAGTAGGCGCGAGAGTTCGGGGATGGAGATTGAAATCTCCAGCAGCAGAAGACGAGAGGGTGGAGGCAGCTATGAAAGAGAATATGAGCGGGTCGAGGAGACGAGTGACAGGAGAGTCGGATTGCCGAGAGCACAGCCCAAGCAGAGAATCGGAGATCTGTGGACGGAAATCACCAAGGATCTAGTTGTGAAGGAAGCAATTGAGGAGATGGGGTATGACTTCGAGGAGACAGAGTTTTTTTACTATATCATTCAGTATCTTAGATACGTAAGTCCACACCCTCGCCCTTCATATCCCTTTCTAGCTTCCAACCACCTACAATTAAAACGGAAACTAACGGCCCTCAAGGAAGACGTCCTCGAACTCGTCCAGCTCTCAGAACAAATCCGCCGCGAACGCCAGGACCGAATCCGCGATATCCAGCGAGAGCGTGAGCGTCTCGAACGCAGGGATAGAGAAAGAGAAGAGTGGGAACGTGCGGAGAGGAGGAGGGAGCGAGACAGTGGGTTCCAGGATGAGAGGATTATCGAGCGGGAGATTGTTTATGATTCTCGAGGGGGGAGGAGACGGGGTGGTGGCTGGTAATGGCAACTTCCTCTCCTTGGACATGAGCGTCATCCTACCTCCAATTTCGGGAGACGAGATGAGAAAACGGGACGAAATGGTATGAATGATGAATGAGACCACGGCGGCGGATTAAAAATTTGCATTCGGCATAGCGAGCGCGCACATTCGTCACTTCGTCGCTCCATATAAACTGCAACACACTAGCTGAACTCCAACGATTCACGATATCCTTTTGCATATAAACACTCAGTACAACGCCTGCAAAAGTCCAGACATCTCGGTGCCAGAACAGCTATACCTTCACATTTCCTTGCTCACGGTGGGAAAGGGGGGAGGGGTTGGCGTTTTCTTGCTTCATCTTCATTTCATACTTGAGTCGGCTTGGATAGGATGTCTCCTGGATGAGCTTTCGAATGGAAAGAAGAGCAAGGGATGAGAAGGGCTGTGGATGTGTAATGACTATAGACTTCTCTTTGGCAAGGGATGTTGGAACGAGGGACGAAGAGGCATGGATTTGATTGATGACTTATGAAAAGAGCGAGACCAATGAATGAAGATATCCAATCTCAGAACCGGCTTCACACTACCTCACAACCTTCTCCATCGCTTTCCTATCGTCCCGTCTCTCTAACTTCCATATTCCCGACCATACCGTTGAACTAAAAGCAAGAAACCATAGTCGCTAACTAGGCACTGCACTTCCATCTAAGTGTAATAATTCGGCTTAGTCCCAATGGGTTACGACGCGATGATGTGTCAGGCTGATAAGTTAAAGCTCACCAAAATGCTATATTATTATAGTGACGGATGGGAACCAAGCCCTGGTATAAAATCTACGCATACATTCCCACCAAACCCAAAGACTTGACTTCCACACAGTCCAAAACGCCAAACTCCATGCATGTGCTCGCTCAGTGGCCCGTTCAAACAGTGCTTACAACCTGTACAATTAATACCCTCTCACCATCCTAACCTACCTCAGCCGCGAGTCTTTACCACGCCCTGCTTGTACTGTACGCTGTATCTATCTTCATGCGTGGTGCTTGTCGTCAGCATCACCGTGGTGTCCTACGACTCCACTCCCTAGGTCCCCTAGCCATCCTTTAAGCTTACCAACCTCATCTTTCAACCAATCCCAAAAGCCTTTCTCTTCGTCCGTCATCTCGCCCTCGATCGTCCCCTCGTCCGGCACCACGGGCCTGTCAACTCCGGCTTCACCGCTGGTAGGGTCGATTCCAATACCGGCCTCGTTGGAGTCGGCGTCTGGGCCGGGGTCGACGCCTGAGTCGGGGTTGGAGTGAGGATCGGCGGTGGGGTCGACACCGACCATGTGTGGTGGGTCGGAGGGGGTGAAGTCGGGGGAGGCAGGGTTTTCAATTGGTGAGAGGGAGATCACGGCATCGGATGCTGCGTCTCCTGCTGCTGCTGGTGTGGGTGTTATGGTTGGAGATGAGGAGATGGTATTAGGGAACGGTGGGTCAGCAGGGGTTTCTGGGGACGTAGAAGGGTCATGGAGGCCGATGGTTTGGAGAGGAAGACGGAGGGTGCCGTTGTTGGGGCGGGGGGTTAGGGAGAGGGAGTCGCAGATTATGTTGTAGACTTCGATGTTTTCTATGACACGACGTTAGGAAGGGTATGAGGGGATAGTGGAGAGGAGGACGTACGGAAAGCTTCAACGCGACTTCCACCTTGATGAGGGAATGCTGGGCCGCGTGCAATGAAGATTGCTCTCATCAAGGGGTGTTCATGGTCATAACCATGCAGTCCTATGGGATGATATACTTTTCCTGTTTTCTTGGCCTCCTCTACATCGAATTCTGTTTTGGTGACAATTGCCCATCCGGTTTTGGGGACAATCCATAGCGGTGCGATTCGCTCGTTCTTAGAGAAGTGATAGCGTTCAGGCATGTTCACGTCTCGGAGATAGACGTCAAAGTTGGGGTTGGTAAGGGAAGCGGCGGAGATCGAGTCATAGAGAGGCTGGAGTTGAGCTGGATCTTTGGGCCGCAGGCCGTAGAGCGGCCAGCCGTCGGTGTGCTCGATTAGACTGGTGTCGAGAATGTTTTCTATCTGGATTATTCGGGAGACGTCGGTTGTTGCCATTCCATGATCCGAGACCACTACTACGTTAACGATATTTGTAAGGTTTCGAGCTTCAAGTCCTTTGAATATCGAGTCGAGCATGTTGTCAACATCATTGATAGTTTTCAAAATTTCGGTACTGTTGGGGCCATATAGATGACCGTCTGCATCGACATTGGGTACGTAGGCAGCGATTAGTTGTGGTCTCATATCAACGACTTCTGCTAACTCGTTCTCGATTCCCGGCTTGTCCAGGAGCTCAAGGATTCTGTTGACTTTGTTCGGCAATGGCTCTTTTCCATTGTATTTGTCCAGAAATGCGGGCTCGACAGCCATTATGTGTGCTTCGCTGCCCGGCCACATGTGAATAGCTGTTCTGATTCCTTGGGTCTCTGCAGTGACCCACAATGGCTCCCCATGCCACCATTTGGGTATCATGGCATTGGGATTCGTGTAATAGAATTCCTCGTGCAATTCCTCATCCCAGAACGTGTTCCCAACAACCCCGTGAGACTCGGGGTATAAGCCCGTGACCAGTGTATAATGGTTTGGAAATGTGACTGATGGGAAACTCGGATTCATATAGGAGGGCGAAACACCCTCTGCAATGAACGTGTTCAACCTCGGGGTGATTCCTCTATTAAGAAAGTCTGCCCTGAATCCATCCAGACTTATAAGAATAGTCGTAGGCGCGAACAGAGCTGTTCCATTGCTCACGAGCTTCTGTGGTATCGCGCGCTTTCGATTGAGTGAGAGTTTCCATGCCAGCAGGACCAATATCGAAAACCCAACTGCAATCAGCAAGTGTATAAAACACCACCTCCTCCACTGCTTCTTCTTATCATCTCGCAATCCTAGCAACCCCCTCCTATCCACATCGTTACTATCCTCCGTCTCACTGCTCGACCCCGTCATGCTCCCCTCTTTCATCCCTCCCTCCTCCATCTCATATATCAATCCCCCATCTTCTCCATTCTCCGCCTCTCCCATCAATCTTTGTTTCTTCTCCCTCCTCCTTTCACTCCTATTCCTCCTCCTCTCACTCTTCTCGCTCATCTCCCCGATATCCCCGATCGATGGCAATTCCGTATAACTCTTCGCAAACAACTTCTTCAACGGCGCCGCAACATTCGCCAATGCGCTGCCCCGTCTCCCCCTCCTCCTACTCTCTTCCAACAATTGGTCCCTCTCTTCTTCCTCCAGTAACACACTGCGATCATGCGCTCTGATATCTGCGCTTGTCCGAGCTCCCATCAAAACCTCGTCGTCCTCACTATCGGTGTCCTGGTCGCTGCGCTCGGAATGGATACTCGATGCGTCATCATCGTAGTTGGTTGGAAACAGCAATCTCCCGCTACTATTGGACACACTGGTCTGAAGGCTAGGGCGTGCCATGTTGACTCGGAGTCAGTTCATGGGTTTTGGGGATATGGGGTAGTGAGGCCTGCGGTGGTGAGGTTTGGGATGGACCCCTTGTCGCTTAGCTTCAGCCAACTCGAATAAGGCTGGAGGACAACATATCCTCAGCCTCGTCATGCTGAGGTGGGCCAACGTTTCTTGGGAATGTCACAATATGACAACCTTCTTCTTTTCGTGCGATAGAACTTCTAAATCGAATCAGGCAGTACTTGGAAGCTTGCGTCACGGTGAATTTCACATGTTTCCGCGCTTATAAATGATTTAGGGGCGAAGCCAACTCCTTGGCACAGTACCAAGGGCTAGGTACTGTATCTTGCCCACTTCTTATCTTTCATGAGGAAAATATAGTATCAAGCGATACTTGTCAAGATTCCTGCTTCTGATCTTAAATTCTACACCGCGATTCCAAGTGAGTACATCCCGTTGCATGATCGTACACCCAAAATGACGAAGCTTGGTGTTGAGGGATTTTTGTAGCACGCTGTGAGAGGATCATCAAAATGCCTCAAGATCTACAGATCCACCAAGGTGGCAGTGCAACAGCTCACAGCGGTCAAGACTCTTGGACTTTGGAGTAAAGTGAGGGGAAGTAAATATCATGATAAGAAGTCTCATCTTTCCCCGCTCATGTCCTACTTCTCTCAATACCACTCTGCAATCTCCTAATCACCTCAAAATGGAGCCCATATCTTCTCTCCTCGTCGGACTAGGACTGGTTTTTGGCATGATAATTTTTAACTTTCTTTGACAATAGGTATCATAAGCGAAATACAAGTGAAGGTAAGACATTCTTTGCTCGCAAGAAAGAGACTTGATGTAACAACATATAGAACTAGAGATCAGTACAGACTTCTAGGCAGCGCTTCCGCCCTCCAAATCGAGCTTCTTAGATGCAGGCGGCCCGTCACTCTCTGAGCTACCATCAACTCCCTCAACAATACCTTCTTCTCTGCCAAGCATATGATGCTGGAACTATTAGCTGTTGTTGCATTCATTTGCGTATTTGAAGTACATACCTCGACGTTGATTACTGGGCCTTTGAACCACTTGTGGGCTGACACAAACCACCAGACAATCACCATAAGCATTCTAGAGCCTGTTAGCAAAGAACAACAGAAATCTAAGGACTTGCAACTTACGGTCCACCGTACACGGCAACAGTCCAGTTCATCAATTGCAAAGTGAGGTCACTACCCCGAACGGAGGGGAAGCACAGAATTGGCATCATGACCAAGATGAACGAGCAGGCCATCATACCGACGGGCTTGCTAAATTTGCCCAAATGCCACGGTCCGCGACGGAAGCGGTTGCCAACGAAGAAGACTCGGATGAAAATGGGGATGGTGAAAGCGACATATGCGGCAATTGCACCAACGGAGAAGATAGCACCAATGGCAACCGGTCCACCAAAGATTAAGAGTAACAAGCAAATACCAACAGATGTATTGAACCACACAGCGTTGACTGGAGTGTACGTATACTTGTTAACTCTCTTCATCCACCAAGAGCAAGGGAAACATCCATCACGAGCATATGCGAATGTGACACGGGATGCGGCAACCATACATCCTTGGCCCATGGAGAAACCGCAAACAATGGTCAAGCTAAGAATTGCAAGAGCAATCTTCTGGGGCATGACCTGGATGAGATACGAAGCCCAGGGTTGACCAAGCTCGGAACTCATGATGGAGGGGATGTCAATAACGGTGTATGCAACAACCAGTTGCAGTGCCCATCCAGCGAGTCCTCCAATGCCAGAAGTCATGACTATGGCGCGGGGAGCGGCGACATTGGCATTGCTGCACTCCTCTGACAGATGAAATGGGGCATCGTATCCGGACATCGTCCAGATAATGGCGATGAAGGACATGAGAACGGCAACTCCGTCTGGCCAGTCGGTTCCGTTTTGAATGGACCAAACCTGGCTGGATGGCAAGAACTTGGGCGTATCAATGGTTCCGGTCACCGAGGCTGGGATCATGATAATAACGACCACCAAGCCAATCATGTTCAAAGTCGATCCGTAGGAGTTGAATCTGGCGATCCAGAGGGTGGGCATGCTAGAGATGCAGGCGTGAATAATCATGATGAACACGGTAAGGAGGAAGGTTTGATATTGCGTGGGCTGGTATTCGGGGTGGGTAATGGAGGCAGCGGCCAGAATCATCGCGGAGAGAGCATAATCGACGGAAGGGGCTCCAGTGACTTGCACCATCCAGTTCGACCATCCTGTTACCCAAGCTGCGAAGGGTCCATATCCAGGAGGGGCGAGGACAGCTGCAGCGTAATAAAGTCCACCACTATTTCAGTCAGCATCAATTCTTCAGTCCTCTTGAGCTCGCCAGTGTCTCCGAATTTCAAGCTTGGCTACACATCCATCCTATCTTAATTGCTGTCTCGTCTTGAAATAATTGCCACTTTGAGTTTCCAATTGATTCCGCTTCGTTTTCTTACCTAGTAGGCATACTGGAGCAAAGCTCGGCCATTCCCATGGCGACACACTGGATGAAGATCCAAGATATCAGCCATCCCCAGACCATTCCTCCGGTTCCAGCATATCCCATACCATATGTGAGCGTACTGGCGAAACTGGGCAATAAACCCAACACGGCGAACGAAACACAGAAAGTCGTCCATAGCGAAAACTCTCTCTTAAACTCCTGCTTGTATCCGAGTGCTACGAGAGCAGCTTCATCGGCACTCAGGCCCTCGAAATTGGGAACATCGCCATCAGGGAGGACTGTGGTGACCGAGGGGCGTCGAGGGTCGAATTCGTGTGGTTTCTTCGAGCGCGTATGCGACTTAGTTTGCTTAAGTTCAGACATGTCGACAGTGGATAGCTCGTGTGACCAAGCTTTCAAATGTATAATTTCATTCCACAGCTCCTACTCGCAACCCCAAACCGAAAACTCAGAAGAGGGGCACATACTTATAATACTCCGGCGGGCCAACGCGACGCAGACAGGGACATTATCACTTGGACAGTACCAGCTTGAGGAAGCAAGCTGCCCAGCGAGTAGAGGTTGTACGGCAGACTCCACTAGGGAGTACAGGGTAAGTAAGCAGTAGCTATCTGGAGCGTTCCCGCTTCTGGCATGTATAGCCTAATACCGACGAGGCTTGTGTATCTCTGTCGATAATCGAGGCCAAGAAGTGAAACATTGACCTATCGTAGCCTTTATAAAAGCTTGATCGATCGCCCCCCAGTTCTTCCACAACATCAACCCTTGGGTTTTCTTGTCGTGAAAATCTCTGCTGCACATGTACGTGGGATGATAACGCAAGGCTCCGACCGTGCGGTCGCAGAACTTTTCTCCTAGCTAAACTTTCTATTTCTATTTCCAGGTACTGTACTTGATTCTCAAAGATTGATATCTGGTGATTTTGCTGGCTCCAGGCTGGTGTCAAATCTCCCTTCCAGAAACATTAAACGGAGGAGTGCCGTTTCTTCACGGAATGAACCCGTCGAATCCTGGGTCTTTTAAAGTTCGAAGCATGTTCGTTAATTCGATTCGCCTCACTGACAGGTTTCTGGACACCTTATCTTCCAATGACCAAAAGCTATTTGCGACCCTGGGCTGTTACACGGCACGTCCCCTCTTATCAGAACCTCAATTTGAACGACTGCAGTTGGACCTAGGACATACAAGAACGTCTTAAGGGTTGATTGATAGGACGCTTTCTCCTCAATCTACAGTACAATTCGCAGGGCAGGTCCATTTTTCTGGCTTTTCTATATCTTTGTGATATTGTCCTGTGCTTCCAAGTAATGAAGGATGAAGGAGACGTTGCTCCGTAGTCAATTCATTCGGAAGCGAAAGAGTGTGGCAGCAACTTCCCGGAGCTACAGTACAGTACAGTATCTTGATTGTTTCTGCCGTATCAAACAGGCGAAGTGTGGGGAAGATTTTGTTACGTAAGATCCACATTTTGAGTTGATTGCAGGGAGAACGTCAGCGCACAGCTCCCTTGGCTGAAGGCAGAGGGCGTGGATTAGGTCGGCCTGCCCGTCAGATCAGAAAATGGTTATGGAAGAGGGGGTGCGAGAGTCCGGGGTGATGGGCTGATCTGGGCATTGAAAGGGCCATGAGATGTTGCAGGGGTTTTATGCAATGGGGAGTCAGGTATGCACGAGTCCTGTATCTCATCCGAATCAGAGCAAAAGGAATATAACAAGTAATCGGGATGTATGTTTCAGTTCACAGGTGCCCGAGATGTGAGTTCCGAGTGATTGCCGGGAGTCAGTTATAAAATAGGGGAATAGCTCGGTTACCGGTCTATTGCCGACCACATCTCTCATTTTCAAGCCTCAATTCACAACCTCATCCAATCACCACAGGATTCCCAAGATAAGAAGTCCCAATTCAGTCCCTCTATCCACACAACGGTTAATTCAACGCTCCGCCCGCTCCTATCTTTCACCCCAAAATGCCGCCCTGGACAGTCCAAAAAGTCCCTCTTGCCCCGCCCCCGCTCTCCTCCCTCATCGACCCCCTCTCCCTCTCCCTCGCCTCCAATTTCTCCACCTCCTCCGTCACCATTGTCCCATGCCCCAACCTCCGCTCCGCTCCCTTCAACCTCTCCTCCCCCGGCCTCTCCGGCTCTCCCCGCATAGCAGACATCGGCGGCCCCGCCAATCTCGCGCCCCGCCCTGATTTCTCCAAGAAATATCCCCTGCTAGAAATGACTACGCATATGGAAATGGGACCCAGAGGTTCAATCCTTGGAGCTGCGGCCGGACCATTCCATTTGCTGGGCAGGAATAGTGAACTGATGCCGAATTTCAGTTTTGATGGAGCAGAGGTGCTTAATGGGACGCGGTATGCGAAGATTGATGAGGAGGGAGGGGGAGTGTGTGTTTGTGAACTGTTGGAGAGTACGGATTGTGGGTTGATGGCAAATTTATATGGGAGTCGGGGAGTGCCGGGCCTGGTGCTGAGGATTGTGGCGAAGGGCAGGACTGGCGAGGCGAATTTTACGGATTGTATTCAGAGCGGGATAAAAGCTGTGACTGGAGGAAAAGGATTGGTGAGTTTAGGGGGGGTGTTTGTCATTCGGAAGGGGAAGGGGTGGATTCATGTTATGCCTGATTTTAGCAAGGAGCCGTTGGATAGGAGTAATGGCGAGGTGGAGAAGTGGCTGAGGTTCTTTGAGATGGATGGGCCGTTGACTTGTTTGAGTGTGCTTCATGTGGGAGATGAGGAGGGAGAGAGGTTGGGACTGAGGATGGAGCACACGCATTGCTTTGGGGAGGGAGGGGAAAAGGGGGGGCATTACCATGGTGATGTGAAGGGGGATGATGTCGAGTATGAGGGGTACTTCAACTTGGCAGAGTGTGTTTATAGGATTGATCAACCAGTTTAAAATAGGGATCTTTAGTTGAACCAACTCTTAAGCTGCAGAAATAGATGGCCTGAGGTAGTTACCTGGGAATGGGCGCTCCGGAATCTTTAGTCACTAGACAGTGGGGGTCGGGTGGGCTCGAGTTTGAAGGCAGTCTGACTCCAGATTTCAGGAGTTGACAGACTCATACTAATTAATTTTCGATGGAGAGCCTCACTAGATCAATCAGAATAGTTTAGCAAACGAACGGTTTTCAAATTCCAATAAATATCGGATTTCAATAAATCTCCGGATGAAAAATTTAACCAATCTTTATTTTCACCAACACTACACACATTCATGGATAGGAATCATGAGCGGCACCGCGAAGATATTTCCCGTGGTGTTTTTTTTTCTCGTCTGTGATGTAGAGAATCCTGGCGCTTCTCCCCACCAATGCCCCTGAAATAGCCGATCTCGGTTAGCAGTTAGACTTTAGTAAAAATAGCAACATTTCCAACAACCAAAACGCACTGCGCCTCACTGTGATCTTTAACTACACCCGCACTGTTCCCACGTCTCGAGTCTTCAAAGCTCGCAACGTCAAATATCAAGAAATTCTTATTGTACCTCATCTTACACCGCCGAAATCAGAATCATGGAGTATTACTAGGGGCGGCGAAGCCTTTTCAAACCTCACTACCCAAGAACGAGAAGTTGGAGACCTTCCAACTTACTCATAGAGCAATGTATAAGAGATTTCATGACGAGAGTATAAATACCTTTGGTAAATGGTATAGTAAATTATAGGCTTACAAATACTGTTATGTTATTCATGCCTTGAAATACTACTGGAAACAAACTCGCCACGGATAGGGTAGTATCAAAAACACAGGTTTAGGTGCGTATTTAGAAGCGCATGCTTATATGAAACTCCTCACTTGTTATTTACTTAATTAATTGCATCTAATTGACCAAAATTGGATTACTCTATTCTTGACATCTGGAGAGCTCTACGCTCTCTACCCAAGAGTATGTACAAGAAACCTCAGCATTCCACCTCATAATCGCCACTTAATACGAATTGCAGCCACCTGGGGAGGGAGACTGGCTAACGAGGTTGAGCTCGGTGATCTCAGAACCGTTATTTACAAGAGTGGCGAGGCCGAGTTTAGTGGGGACGGTCCATTGGGTAACGTATCTATTGGGTTGAATTAGTTTCACAGTTCATTAATTGCTGCAGCATGCCGAGACGGCGGTTATGGCAGGAGAGAAAAGGAGTAGAAGAACATACTCGGTAGAAACACACGTTCCGTTGGGATAATACTCTTTTGCTGATCCTTGGATGGCAAGGGTTTGCGTGGTGGCAGTGGTTGTTACTACTGACGGGGTACGCGGAAAGTGCTATGCTTTTTGTGAGCTGGGATTCTTTAAAAAGCAACAGAAACGGGGGAGAGAAGGAAGGATACTCACGTCGAATTGATTGCCTTCAGCAATCGCAACTTTGAAAACACTGGCGCCGGCCTTGCCAGTCCAGAGAGTCTGTCCACCAAGCACGATTTGTGCATTATCTGCGAAAAAGCCCTGGAAAGCTGTGACGGAAGCACTAGTGGTAGCCTCGGCTTGTGTGTAGAACCTGAGGATGAAGTTAGCAAGAGCTGAAATCCTGCGAGATCTGGCAGCCAAGGATGCTACTTACTGGTCGAGGAATCCGGGGAACTGAGGAGTGACTCCCGCAGCTGGTTTGTAGTATGTCAAATTAACTGCGGAGGCCGAGCCGGCAAAAAGAGCCATTGCGGCGGTGGAGAGAGCAGCGTTGAAATGCATGATGATAGTTGAGAGTGAACTTGAAGACTTAGAAGTTTAGACACCGCAGAGTAAGCAAATGGAGTATGGGACGGCGATGGAGAGCAAAATGTCAGGAGGCAAGTATTGAGAGGGATGTGATGGTGAGATTGAGGGGTGAAAGAGTGAAGACAGAGCCACCTCTTTATACAAGATCAACAATCGTGTTTGAATCCAGAGCAATAACACAGAATAGTACGGAAAGTGGAGGAGCAGGATCGGGAAGTGGAGGACCATGGCCTGGAGGAGCAGGAGGTTCTCGGATAAATGCCGGTCCGTATGTCCATATCCACATAATCTCTACGATTGTGAAATGTACAGTACTGTACAGTATCACCGTAGGTCTTGTGGAAACAAGCACGTTCGCACAGCCACGGCTAGCACACTCATACAGCCACTTCGCCTGACTCGGCCGAAACATCGTCGCGTAGCCTCTTTAGCATTAACAGGAGGGCGACGAAGTATAATTGGTTGTTTAGAGGAGATATCGCTTAATTTCATCAGGCGAAGAGGCTGAATACAAGAAGCGCGCGTTGGGTGTCTCCACACCCCCTTTGTTTAGCGACTGCACTAGACGGGCTTCCATTTAGCCAAGGGAATTACCCTTTATGCGCATCCGATCATGTTAGTCTATGCCTCGGAATTTCCGCACACTCGCTAGGCCGTAAGTAGAAACGGGATTTAGCTGAGTATATGAGGTAGGAAGTGTCTAAAGGTGGCGTTACTTCCTCGCTGACGGCAAGAAAGTCTTTCTAAAGAAAGGGTGTACTGAATTTGGAGAGTAGGGAGTATATTGTTTTATATAATTAATACAAATATCACAACAAAATCATGGATTAAACTACCCAGAGTCCCTCCAATAGGGCACAATTTGCACCTGCCGTTAGATCTCCCAGGCAGCAGAAATCTCCAGTATTGAAACCATCCCCACATCACCACATAGTCATCCACGCGTCCATTCTCCGTCTTCAACGGAATAGGGAGGTGTGGAGGTTAAGGTTTCATGCCTGTTAGCGGAGCTCTCGTTTGTCATCTGTCGGGCAACATCAAATCCCGACAAAAACGCCTGCCCTCGCCGTGATTATCAGTTATAAACCCCCAGTTGAGGCTGGTTTACATTGGAAAGGGCGGAAGGCGGAAAAATTTACCTATATAAATTTTCACATCTTCGCCTGCAAGCCCAACTCTTTGACCAAGCGGCGAACTGCGCGAGTATTACTCGCAAGAAAGCAGAAGGTACGTAGTTGTTCTTTGGGGCCAACCTAAATAGACAATTATTCGGTTGTTTTATTCTTATAAATTGCGGCTTTAATTACTTGAAGTAAAAGCAACATTTGATTTACTACTATATATTAAATCTAAAAGCGAGAGAAAGAACTTACTATATTATTATTAATTGAAGTATTTTTTTGTTCGCACACTATTAGCACCTGTCTAATACAAAATGCCAGTAACAAAAATTGAAAGAGATTATATAGCAAAGGAAACAGTGGGATCATTCGTATAATACCTCGGCTTATACATGGTTGGGTGCAGTTACTATAGAGGCGGTAGGGTCACTTAACAAGCTACACTATATAAATGAGAAACCGAGAAACCGAGAAACTAAATCAATACATAACTAACAACATAACCACCGATATATGTAACTAATCAAAAGAGCAGATGAGTGAAATTTACTTCTATCAGTTCTAGGCCCTTTTACCAGGACGTAAAAGGTCCCTGCTCAGGAAATGGTTTAACCCGAATAGGGCGAACGCGACTCGTAAGGACGCCCCCCTTTCAACTCTCCCCCACCAAAATATCACAAATAGAATCCTAGAAGTCGGAAGCGGAACCTAAATACCGAATCGAGAAACATTAGAATCTAGGCTCCGAGATATCCCAGTATTCTTCAAGGCTGTTTGTCCGCACTCCTTCTTATGGTGTGCCATGATACTGTACCGGAGGCTGAATTTATTGATTCTGCAAAGCCGCTCAGAAGCCACTGGATGCGACTCTGACCACCGGTAAAGCGACTCGACAAACCGACCCCTCCATTTTGCCAGCGCTGTCGGTGAGTTTTGTGTAGAAAATGTAAAGTAGTTTCTGTCTAGGTAGAAGATGTCTAGAAAGTTGGTGGAGTTGGAAAGGAAGTGGCGTGAAGCTTCGAGTTTATGCCCGAGGACTATTACACTAAGACTACAATAGTACAGATTGCTTAAAGCGAATAAATGTGATATTTTAAACAATAGAGGGGAATGAGAAAGTGCGCCGAGCGCTCCTAAAATGGGTAGCAAGCGCACATCCGAAGTAGCTGCTAGGAAGTGCGATGGGAGTATTCGTGCATCAGAATTTCTGCTGATTATTTTGTATACAAACGATGCTGCTTGCTAAGGTACACAGCCCCTGATTTTTACTCATTTGGCTATCTAGCTTATGAACATACACTTAGCGCTAACTTTACAATTCGGGTGTGGTGACAGCAAGTCTCGCCGTCTCACGGCTACAAACTAAGGATTGTATTTTCGCAAAATTAAACATCGATCTTATAGGAACTTGAATTAGATCCTCATATCTAGAATTTGATTCAGCTTACAGCGCAACCGTGAGGGAAACGGTATCAACCAGCTCAGAAGTAGCTCGGCTGATCTAAGCGAGCGAGGCGCCCAGAGGAGACTAGAGTAAAGCATCGCAACATCATGTCCATCAAGAGTACAGTACAGTACATGAAATGCTTCATAGAACTTCACAACCTCCTTTGATTAAACCAGACATCCACATCACCTTGTATCATTTATGCTTTAGAAACCAGGTGCCTGTTTCCTTATCGCAACGGGAGTCGTCAAGATCACAAATCTTGCCTTGGCGAGCCTCCCACTTTTCAACATCACCACCCGTCCCATCTTTCAGCCTCAGCACCATCAATTCGACATATCGAGATGGCTCGCGCCTATAACCCATACCAAGAAAAAGAGCTCCACACAGAGGACCTACCCCTGCTCGAACCGCTACCGGAGACAGAACCACCCCCTTGCCGCATCCTCAGCCCCCATCCCAGCCGCGGAAATCTCCTTGCTATCGCCGCCGTCTGCGCTCTCATCCTCTACAGTCCCTCTCTCTTTTACAACCAAGTCTACAACCACTTTCCTACAGCTGAGTCCCTAGAATCATGCGCCTGGAGCTCCCTGCAACACCAAGTTTCCCTCCTCGACGTCCCAGCTATCGCACGTGATGAGTTTCTCAACAGACAATCAACCTTGGCTGCTGCTCTCAAGAATGCCGGCGTCGACGCTTTTATCGCTGAACCCTCTGCTTCTACAGCTTACTACGCCAACATATCGTCTAACTTCGAACTCTCAGAGCGTCCCTTTCTTGTGATGCTAGCCAAAGCCGCCCAGTTCTCTTACCTTGCGCCAAAGTTCGAGCTTGACCGGATCGCAGGCCTGGAAATGGTGTACGAAAGTAAGAAAGTCATTGCATGGGGAGAAGAGGAGTCTCCGTACGCAGTTCTCAAAGACAAGACAGGATATAAAAAAGTCATGATGGATGAGCACGTGAGGTTCATGATCGCAGCTGGGCTACAGGAGGCGGGCGTGGAAGTCGTGCCGATGAGCTTGGAGATACAGTCTCTGAGATCTGTGAAGACGGAAGCGGAACTGAAAATTTTGAGGGGAATCAATGGGTTTACGAGACAGCTGGTGGTTTCGTTGCAGGGATGTATCAAGACTGGCATGACGCAGGAACATATCTTCGCTACTGCGGAAGCGCTGTTCACTCGTGCTGGTGTTGGGAAGGGATTTTGGGCAATTATTTTATTTGGAGAGCAGGCTGCGAATCCTCATGGTGGCTCCCATGGAAAGACACTGAGTGATGGCGAATTTGTTCTTATTGATATCGGCTCAAAGCTTCATGACTACGGCAGCGATGTCACGAGGACGATTCTGCCTTCCGATTCTGTGGTCAGCAAAGAGTTGATGGATGTTTGGCATACAGTTCATGCTTCGCAGTCGGCAGCTGTGGCTTTGATGTATCCGAATGAGACTTGTTCGGTCGTGGATGCTGCTGCCAGGAAGGTGATTACAGACAAGGGATTCGGGAAATTCTTTACTCATAGACTGGGCCATGGGTTGGGGTTAGAGATGCATGAGCACCCTTACTTGAATGGAGCGAATAGCGAGAAGTTGGAGGTGGGAATGGTGGTGACGAACGAGCCAGGAATCTATGTCACAGAAAAGCAAGCGAAAGCACGAGGCAACAGCATAGGCTTTGGAGTCAGAATCGAGGATCCAGTCGTGGTCTTGGAGAGCGGTGGAGTGGTTATGACAGGAGGAAGAGCAAAGTCACCATACGAACCATGAGCGTTAGCCCGATAGACGTCCAGAAGACCCAGTATTTAGATCTCACCCTTCACGGGGATTTTGTATTCTTCGTCTGCCAACCTTACAGAACCATTCAATCCTGCTCACATGCAGCCTCTTTATAAGGAAATCGTCCTCCCAGTTTTCGCCGATTCTCCAGCTACTGTGGGTTCTCCATGGAACGAGAGCACAGCCGCGAAATTACCCGCTTTGATACCAATTCAGCTATCCCCCCTTCCTTCTGCCGCGCTTCTAGTACAGTCCAACGATGATGTCCCCACGAACTCTAGCAGTCAAGTGGACTTCGGCCTCGAGATCAAGCTTGATACCGACCATCAATGCAGCGGCGGTCAGCTTGCCCTCAGCATCCGTAGCACCCTTGAGGAGTTGTCCTAGAGAGAAGACTGTTAGTTTAAGCTTGGTGATGCGGGGCAAAGGGGCCACTTGCCAGCAGGAGCACGGAGGCCTTCTGATGTTGGTAAGTTAGGGAGAGAGGAGCTGAAGTTGGTAGCGATGGCCTTTCGTGCAGCGTCTTCGCTAGGAGAGTATGCGGCATTTCCGGAAGTGGCGTTGAATGATGCGCTGGTGGAAGAAACATTAGAGAGGATTTTCTTGAGGGGTCATCAGAATGGGAAAGTAAAGACGAGCCTAGAAGCCCAACTTGGGTTAGAGGGGAGGGAGGGATGACCTACGTTGAAGACATTTTGAAGATGGGCTTGTTGGCGGGGGTTTTTGCGGGTGTCTTTAGAGGAGTAGAAGTCGGATAAAGACTTGTAGGAGATGTATCGAGCGGAAATGTGATAATTTACTGACGATTGAAGACTGGTATAGAATGAGAGAAGAATATAAAACCAGATCTCGCCAGGAGGATCTATGAGATGCTAATGTACAGAGAAGAACGAAGCTGCTGATGAGGATAGAGTTTCTTTTCCAACGGGCGAGGAACATGCATTTATACATCCCAATCCAGAAGCCCTCCCATCCTACTAATAACAAGCCTCATATCCCAAATCCAACAAGCAACACCGAGGTCTCCGCCGCATACAAAGTCTCCTTCCTCCCTCGGCTTCCATTTCCAAACACAGCCAAAGCATCCAAAGTCTCAGTGCCCACTGGTAGAGCTCGAAGCACCCATCATACGGTATTTTGGAAAATCGTACACGAGAAAATGGGAATGGCCTTATTTGCTGCGATCTGAGACGCAGGGCCCGAAGCGACGAAAATCATCTGGTGATGTGAGTGTCTGTGTGTTTGGGAAATTTTGAACGGAGATCCAAAGCGAAAACAGGGGGTGCGGCAGAGGGTATCCTAGAGGCAGATCTTTAATATGACCACTTTACTCCCCGCATGATTTTATGACAGCTGGAGCTTGGGAGAACGGCTCTGAGACCTTGAAGCCATACAGGACTTTATTGTTGCACCGGAAACGAAGAGTTGTTGGCAGTTCTGCTATCATAATTTGGGCATTATTGCGATTGAGATCAATTGTTTCATCAATCATAACTTTTCTAGAAGCCTTGACGAAGGAGCGAGTGGCGACTGCATACATGGCATCGATGCTCTTTGCCCTTATCACATGCCCAGCGCTGCTGGCAACAAGTGAAGCTATTAGACAAGGGCAGACGAAAGATCGGAGGGAAGAGCATAGAGCGCGGAGATCGAATCTAATTGTTAGCTGCGTAGACTCATCGCGGCATAGCTTGGAGCTTGATCATAGACAAGTCGCACTCAAAAATAAGAAAGTAAGTATCGCCCTTCTCTCTATCCAAAAACTCGAATACCATGCTGACCTCGAGGAGCTGTACATCAAGACAGACTTCACCGATAAATCACTTCACCCTTTCGCGGGTTACTATCTGCCCTACCCCGATACCACGTACGAAGGTCTTGTATCCAGCATCACCGACGAAGCACCTATCATGAACTGGATCTATGTAGACAAGGAAACCTACGAAGCAAAGTACGGGGTTCGAGTAGATGCGCAGCCAAATCTCACAGGGCCTTTTGACTGCACGCGACAAGATCGAAGAATGACTTTTGAGAAATGGGAGGGATTTGTGGCCGTGTTAGTGGAGGATGGGGAGGACAAGGGAATGTGGCAGTTATTTTTTGATAGGGACGATGATGGATTGCAGGGGAAGCTGGGGAATGGAAGAACAATATTGGAGGTGGAGCTGTGTAGATGGGAAAAGCGAGTAAGGAGGGGGAAACCGTTGGGGGATATGAGATCATGATCGTAATAAAATTGAAGATGTGAACTTTCTATCTGTCCAACTTCTAGACCGAAATTCTAAAGAAAGCTCCTGCCAGGATCCCTTGCTTGAAAAACTTGAGATGATATCGCGGCATGATGTCGTTGGGATCTCAAGTTTCCAAAGGGATGGAAACGCTAGTCCCCTTCTCACCCTTCGAGCAGTGAAGTGACAACTCATTGGAGATTTGGTCCTTAGAATAGCTCAGGAAATGCTTCAAATACGATTTCATCGCGGGCTTGTCGTCTGATCAAAGATATACCCTGGCTTCTATCGAACGATACTGTATAAATACTGCACTTCCTCGTCCCATCGTTCAGCGCTTCACTCCCTCAGATCTCAGAACAGGTACGATATTAAAACTTGAAACGGGCTTGACTCAAAAGCTTCGCACCTCAAGCTCCACAACAGAATAGCCCCGTCTATGGCGACATTTATGGCACTGGCCACTTGGTACAAGGCTGCAACACAGCTGTCCGTTCTCCATTCCCCATTTTAAGGCTGACACTTCTGTGTCTTCAATATCACTTGATTTTCCATGGATCGTACGAGCCTGGAACACTTCGTTATCTTGAACTAATAACAACCCTTCTGCTCTGAAACGCTGAATAAGCATACATCGTGAATCGTGACAATGCACACAATGCAAACCACCAAATGGCCCCATATCATTAATGCGGCTGTGGTCCGGACCAGATGGTCGCTGAAGCTTCGTAGATCATCGGGAGATAGGCAAGTCCCGTATCGAACCACGATGTTGACAACCGAGTTTCAGCCCAGTGGAGAGGGATCTCTAACACTATCATTCATAGACCATTGCAAAAATGACATTTGCCTCAATGAATGGTGCGTTATTGCAACCAATTGGTCCAGCAAGTGTTGCAGTTCCTGCCTGAAGAATGCTTCCTGGCCGGCTAGACTTTTCATATCGACCAGAATATCATCTTCAGTCGGATATTCTTCTTTGAAGAACAGAACCTGTACAATGGAATCTTTACCGAAGTTAGACACTTCAGCAGATGCCCGTCCAAATTCTGTATGCGATTCATACTCTTCAGAAAATTCCGCACGTAACTTCTATGCCTCAGCGACAGATTCCGAATCGGCGTCGTCGGCGAGGAATTCGTACGCTTCGTCGATAGATACAACTCCAAGTTCTGTACGCACTTCTTATTCATCTTTGACAGGCTCTTTTGCCAGAGTTTCTAGCTTCTCGAGGTCTTCGACAGATTTCTTGCCGGGCGACTCCGTGGACAACAGCCCAATCAGCGCCAGAGAGATTTCTCCCCATTCCCCAACAACCGACAGTCTGGAAGCAAAGTATGTAGTTGTAGTCTCATTAGTTGAGTCCCTCCAATTGCGGTTGCTAACATATCTAAGATCAGAAGGGCTAGCAACCAAGACGGTCGAGAATCGGCCACGACTGCACACCAAGATCGGCTCAAAAGATGGACCATCGGCGTTGAAGAACTTGCAGAACGTGAAAGATATTTTTTGCGTCGCATTCGGCGCATTCGAAAGATACTACATCTCCTGGGAAGACCGAAATGGAGAATACCACCAAGGTAAGCCGTCGTGAAGTGGAAACTCGAGCAACGGCTGATAGCGCGCTGCTTCAGAAAGCCATAATCTCCCCGAGAAGCTTCAAGAGTGGCTCTCGCCGCCCGATGGGAACACACGACATCTGCCCTCGCTTCAAGTCACCTTCGGATCGAACGATGAGTTCTTCGCCTCCGACCAAAATGGCAAGTTCTCCAATCGAGACATAGCCCAACCTCCATCAGCCGAGAAGGGCCCAGCTGGAAGGCTGGCAGACGTGGCTCGTGGAATGATGAGAAAAAAGTCGAACACAGTGTCGAGCCTAACAACGCCAGAAGGCCTCGTCGCTCATCCTATTCCGCAGCCGACCAGCCCAAGACTTGAGCGCAGGAAGACATTCCAACTGGGACAGTCAGGTCCTGTATTGGAAGGAGCGCCGCAGCCATCAATAAAGCCGCTGGGGGAGCAAAGACTGCTCACGAGACTAGATGCGAAGCCAGTTGTTGTACCGCCGCCAACAGGGGAACAGCTGCTGACGAGATTGGATAAGAAGACGGAAGTACCAAAGGGGGAGCATGTGAGGAGAAGGAGCATTCTGATCGGCATCCCTCCAGTGCGACCAGCATGGCCAAGAAATAGGATCTTAGAAGCTGGGAGGGAGCAAGTGCGGAAGCAAAAAGACGCTGAGTTGGAGGTGAAACTCACACCAAAGGCAATTATAGGTAATCAGCTACTCCCAGAGGGTCTCCAAGCCATGACCAAGTCGAAAGAAAGGCGCCAAGTTCAGGCCAATATTGTGGAAATTCTCCAGCCAAAGCCCGCGAGCCCGCTGCATTCAATTGCGAAGAGGACGCGTTTGATGGAGGGAGTAGAAACAAGTCCCACACCGAAGTCGCTCCCAATTGTTTCGAAAGTCCCCAGTCTACCTCAAACATACGAATCAAAAATACCTGCCCCGATCCAGATTAAACCCGAGGTTGAAAGGTCCAGAACCATGCCAGTTAAGAGTAAATATGTTGATTCTGGGATGCAGACCGACTTTATCACGGAGGAGGAGCTCAATACTCCTCTAATTACACGCTACATCAACCTGCCTCCAGTACACGCCCTGGATTTTGGAATGATGCAAGACTTCTGTCGTGGGCAATACCGACTTGGAGATGCGTTGGGATGAGCATGGAAAGTTGAAAGCTTGTGGCCGTGACGGCCTTTCAACCCCCAACCCCGACGGTTCTCCGTACAGAGAGTGATGATGAAGAGTACCCAAGTAGAGAGGACTCCTCCAAGACAAGGACATTCTTAAAATACAATAGGGTGGTCTTCACGATTAAGATATTGGTTGAGATAATCGATCGATTCAGGCGACAGGACCTCCGGAGAAGCTTGAGGGACCGAGAAGTGAGTGGACCGAGGAACGAGAGTGATTGATCGAAGAAGTGCGGGAGCAACTGGGTGGTGTAAATTAAAGATACCCTTGTAATAGTAGGTTTATGTTTGAGATCAGGAAGCTCCGAGCCTCATCAAGTTAAGCCTTGTGCTTCTATCATCTCATCAGAGTCGAGTGATGAAGCGAGTGGTGGTTTCAAGACCAAAATCCGACAGATCAGATGATGAAGATGACTTTATTCTCAGCACACTCAGTGAAAATGCGAGGTGATATATGTCGCCACCCACCTGTCTGAACTTTCTCTGAGCTCCTGTCGCCTTCAAACCTGGTCCGGCACCTTTGCACATCTTCTTCCTTGCAATTATCACCAAGCAAATCAAATCTCTTCAATGGATAGGATTACAGATCGACAAGACGATCCGGTAGAAAACTAAGAGCATCCTTCATCCTGCGATATTCGTGGCATTTTGCATAGTATTCGATCTATTGGAGCTGGCTCTGAGCACGGGGAGGGTTCCTAAGCTTTTGCTTCTGGCCTCGAAGCAGGTGCTCGAGGTGGCCTATGAGAGTCAAAATTTGAAACTCGGAATTCGTGCAGAGATATCCGCCGTTCCATTTCATATTCTCTGTACCACATTGTAAAGAGTTGGGAATGGGACCGGAGTCTCGCAGTGAGGGTCGATGTCGCGATGCCCTCATCGTCGCAGACTGGCCCAACCCCAAAGCCATGATTATTGGCAATTATACTGACTCGAGAGACAAAGTCCAGAGTTTGAGACAGTGCACAATACTTTCGAAGCTCAGGTTTACGCTGGAGAGAATGATCCGCATGAAAACTTTGAGAATGATAGATTGATAGTTGGATTGACGTCGCGATGAGGTCCAAATTGAAAATACCCTTGTCCCAAAGAAGCCTAGCTGTCTTTGTCTGGGGCATTACGCTCCTTCGTTATTCCCATGCCAGCAAGGTTATTATAATTTCGAGGAATCAGTGTTTTGAGCTTGCAAAGAATTATGTTCTCCTATTATGCTACCTTCCTTTCTGTCTGCTGTACCGTAGCATCAAAGCCTTGAGTGGCCTAGGCGAGTAGACTGCTGAATTAATACCTATCATGGCTATAAACCCTCAATCCCAAGCTTTCCTTCGTCTCTATCTTCCTCTCTCTCTCTTCGCTCTCCTTACTTTTCCCTCTCGTCACTCTTGAATTACTATTCAAATCCATCACGTATTATCTAATCTCATCTGTCATCTCATCGCACTGTCTCGCTTCCCCATCACGAGTCTTCTCAGCCAAGGAGTTCTTATCAGCCCTTAAGCCAATATCGCAACTACCGCTGTCACACAATATCGCTCTGTCCAGTACCCATACTTCGTACAGTACCATATTGACACTCACCTGTCGAATGTCTTACTCTCCAAGCTTCTCTGTATCACGACCTTAAGCCTGCCCTACCCGGCGCAAAAGCGTTTCACATCCTTTCATGGCTTCTTCGGCGTCGCATTCTGATTTTAGCTTGAATATCAGCGCTGATATTGCCTTTAAGCCCAACCTTGAACCATCCCGCTCAAATTGTAAAGCGCCGCATTCTTTAAACAGTAGGTAGGTAGGTAATATAAGACTAAAGAACACTTAGAACAGTGATACACAGTAATCGCTCCACCCCCTATTGACCACGGTATAGACTCCATTCCCATCTCCCATCCTATCCAAACCCGTAAAAGCAAGCCTCACACACGACTCCCACTACTCACAAACCCATTCATTACTCATCCACCCACCTCCCTCCCCATCTCGACTTCGCCAGCCCTGAGGTCCAACCCCTCAGTCCACCCCTCACCTCAACCCGCCAGCCAAGAATCCCCCACCACCCACTCACCCACCCCCATCGGCTGACACACCCATCCCCATCCCCATCCCCATACTTCCCATAAGCTGCATAAAAAGCAAAAAAACGCCTCTCCAGCAGCACCGCACCACGCACCACTCGCAGCAAGGAGCAGGCTGCCACGCGCATAAACCAAGGCCCGAACCAGGAAATAAGGCTGTTGTCCATTGGTTAGGTACCAATGAGAAAATTACCTCTGGCTGCCTGGCTTGGAGGGGGGTAACGTTGTAAGAATCGAGAGCTTGTGGCCAGAGAAGGTTCGACGGTAGAAAAAGTGCCGGGCTGCTCTCGTTTGATGGCTGGGGTTGTTGCAAATCTCAACTTATGTGTTTTTATGCTGGGTTTGCACCTTACGAGTTACGAAGTTAGGCTTGGTTTGAGATTTTGTGGTTATCAGGTAGGAGGTCAAGTCAAAAACAGCATTTTGCGAATCGAGGGACTGGAATTATATTATATCAGTGGGATCGAGAAGATAGTTGGTTCGTGGGTGGGTTTTGATAGCCATGTATATGCATTCTCGTCAGAGCTCATAGCACATATCCCGTCGGACAAATATGCACGAGAAACGAACGCGCGCTGCTATCGAAATCCGGATTCAAAGAACCAACCAAACGCCTAACACCTACGCTGAATCGCTCCTACACATATCCAAATACCACATCGCGTCCGCATCAAAAGCCAACCTCTGCCCCGCAAAACACAACCTGATCCAAACGCCCAACACCTTGCTTCTCGTTGAAAGAAAATTCTGGCTGCAAGGAGCCGTGAGCCCAGGCTCGAAGTCGCACCAAACGAAAACGACCCCACGCACAACACACAAATTAAGATTCTCGTTCCGGCCCAAGAGACCTCAATCTGACCTTGTAACTGGGAATCTCGTCCGATCTCACCAGCTTGCTCCTATATAAACGATAGACAGAGACCCCGTGGGGAAGTCAAGAGGAACTGGTTGTGAAGAAGATTGAGGACTTTGGTGAGAGGGTCTATGAAGCGGGCTTTCCCCCTCCTGCCTCCCACTCCACCCCATTCCCATACCGGGGAGAAGGATCCCAGACGAAAAGATGAGGTTTCTTCCATCGGTATGGTTGCCAAGGCAAAAAGCACGAGTGAATTCGCCGTCGCCCACGCCCTCCTCAGGCTCCGAATCAAGATCCATATTCTCGTCCTCAAGATACGGATCTATCTCCTCTCGCACCAAACGCCTCAAACCATTCCATTCTTCTCCAAACCGGAACAAGCCCAGCGAAACCCCAAACTCTTGTCCGATTCTCATAACCACCACCACGATTACCGAGTCGAGCCCGGACGCAGTCCTCGAAATGACAGGCGCCAACCCCGAAGCCTCGCGGTCTGGAATGCCAGAGGGCGAATCCTCACCTATGGTGATTTCGGAAATGGGCAGGGGGACAGGAAGGAGGATGAGCTCCGTAAGCAACCTCAGCACAACATCCACAGTATACGATTCCTCGCCCCTCTCCTCCTCCCCCCTCCCCTCATCATCCAACCCTCACCCCATCCCCAGCTACACCTACATCCCCAACAACACCAACACCAACTCCCACCCGTCCTACGCTCAACCCCAAGCACCAAACAACAGCCCAAACTCCCTTCCCGAACTCGAGACCTATCATCCATCTACTTCCCAAACAACCCTAGCGCCCCCGCACCCAAGCAACGCAACCCCGATCCAGGATCCGGAAACTAGACGGAGGGAGAATGAGCGGAGACTGGCGTTCGCGTGGCAGAAAGCCGAGGACAGGAGGAGGGCCGCGAGCGCAAGGGCGGATGGCATGAGGAGCTGGCCGCATGATCCGTGGAGGGGGGGTTTTGGCCCGCCGCACGCTGAAGGTTGGACGGGGGATATGTGGGTTGGTAGTAGACGAGGCCAGGAGATGGCTATTTTCAGTCGTGACGATGTGGCATGGACAGGGAGAACGTTCGGTCTTGGGAGAGAAGATAGGAGGGAGAGGAGTGCGGTAAGTGGTGCTGGCGCCCTGGGTGTGAGGGATTTCAGTGCTGAGAGTGCGAACGGGAGTGGTACGGATGCGGCCTCGACATCTCCTGGTTTGGGTGGGAGCCTTAGGGGCTGGTTGGGGCGGAATGGGTTATTGGCGCGCTGAGGAGGCGGGGGGTTTTTTTTATTCTGGATAAAGGGCTCGGGCGAGCAGGCTGATGATTTGGAGTTATCCCAGGAGGACTAAAGTAGGGTTAGCTGATTTCCTTTGTAGATGTGTGTGCTATGTGCAGGCGGGAAGGGAGCGGGGCGGGGCGGGGGCAATGGCGGAGTTTCTTGGGTGGCTGGGATGGGGATTGACTATAGGACAGTCTGGCTGAGATATAAATACCAATACCAATACCATGAGACAAGGCAAGGCAGGATAAAGTAATGAAACACAAGTGATAAGTGAAGTGAACAGGTCAGAAAAAAGAGTCAACTTACTTTCCCACTCCCAGTCCTTCATAACGCCCACCCAATGTAGCTTCCCCCTTACCGTAACCTCAACATCCATATCCTCCTCCACCGGCTCGTGCACCCTCCTCCTCTCCGCTCCTATCCCATTCATTCCGCCCATCCCACTCATCCCGCCCATCCCACCTCCAAAACCCCCCGAAAAACGCGTGCTCGGCTTGATTCTCCCCCCGGCCCCCCCCCCCAGCCCGCACCGCACCCCCCGAGAAAAACCAC